>JAQJVL010004342.1:0-46480 GCA_035578905.1 Stictocephala bisonia | reverse complement strand
AAAGCGGGCACGGTTTTCTATAACTTTCAAACTATCAGAGAGAGAATTCCACAAACGACATGAAGTGACTAAAAAGGATTGATTGAAAATTGTAGTTCTATGCTGTGGAATCGATAGAAGTTTAGCTCCTCTTCGTGTATAATGAGAACTAATCTGGGACAAGAAAGAATATCTTTCGGAGAGATAAGATGGTAAGTTTGATCTGATGATAACATACAACAAAGTAAGGATATAGTATTCACGGAGATTTCTCAGTTTCAAAACACTTAGCCGCTCAAAATAAGGAGTAACATGATCATATCGTCGTAGGTTGAAAATGAAACGGATACAATAATTCTGTATGTGGTGTGTGACGTAACGCCGACACTGGGGAGTGGGAGGAGATGCGCGTGAGCCCTACCTTTTATTCTAGTTACCGTGGATGATTTCACTTCACCCCGTACACGTACATTGGTGACGATTCCCCTACCCATTCATACATGTACTTTACTCAAACGTATTCATAAAAGATTTAATAGTTTCTTTCAATAAACTCGGGTTTTTTATTCTCTCCCCTGTCACCCTCTCACCTTTACAGACTTTACGATCAATGCCGTTTACTTGTAATAATAGATTTATTTTAACTTTCTTTTATCGTCATTATAATAAGGATGAATGAATTCATTATAAGGTGGAGTTATGACTATCAAGTCCTCTCTTTCACTCAACCTTATGTGTATGAATATAGATTTCGAATTAGTGTATTGAATAATAAGACAATGCAGTATTTTCTACTAATTACATTACACCATTCCTTAGATTGTACCATTCGCTCTGTGATGGGCAACACCCTGTAGGTATAAGCTATACGCCGTTTGTGGTTGTCGCCGTTATTTATATTTTCTACTAATTACAAACCATTCCTTAGATTGTACCATTCGCTCTGTGATGGGCAACACCCTGTAGGTATAAGCTATACGCCGTTATTTATATTAGTAATGCGTCTTTTTAATCCAAAGGTATTGTACGTTTTATTGTGGAAAGAAGAAGACTTCTTGTACATTTTGGTAAATAACATTTTGATATTAAGATTAGTTTTTTTTTAGTTGTCTGGGCTCTCGGTACTCAGCTGTATCTACAGTATTGTAAATAAAGTTAATAGCAAACAAAATCAACTTATTCAAACATCATTTACTTTAATAATACATTTTTTAATAATTATAAATGCAAAACAGTATCTTTAAACTGTAGAGCATATTTACAAAACTGTGCCTAAAAACTGTATTCAATTACCATGGAAACCAAGTGCATTTTTATTAGAACTAATGTTGCATTGTTTAATAAAATTAAAAAAAACATAAATTATTTATTTTCTTGAAGGAAATAAACTAAGGATATTTTAAAATATGAATGAATTGAAATATTGCTGAATTTATAATACACGTCTTTTACTATTTCATTACTATAATTAAATGGAAAATCCCAGCTTCACTTATATAACCTAAGCAATGTAAACAAATAAGACAGACAAGTCAGCTTGTTCTTCTTAAAATTTACAACTGACAACCAATCAGAATTGCTTATTCAATCTCGAAATTTTAATATATTATTTTATTAAAATAATAAAATTAATATATTATTTTAACCGTTAAAACCCTTTCGATGCCGCTGTCCGATAGATATATCGGACAGCGGTAGTTACGCCAAAAATGCCGCGGTCCGATATTTCGGACCGCTCGTAATTTTTTTTTCGATAAGGCATTTTCGTTAATATGCCACAATATACGGTACCAATCTGTTGAGAATTGATTATTGTACTCAGAAAAAGTGTTTTAAACATCTTTTAAATATGCGTTTGTTAAAATATATTTGTCACACTTGAAATAATCGCTCGAGTATGACAAATATGTGACTTTGTACTGTCGAAAAAAATTACGATAAATCCTGGGATTTTCAAGGTAAGACTTTGAAATTTGGTATGCATGTTAGTAATTAAATGTTCCTTCAAATAAAGTCACTTTAATAGCCCTAGTATTTTTTTTGTATGGTCTGAAAAGTTTCTAAATTGAAAAATTAAAAAATTTTTTAATTTTTAAAAAAAGTTGATTTTACAAATTAAAACCAATATTTTATTTAAGAAAATATATAAGTAGTAAAAAGAGCATTTCAAAACAAGAAAAACCAAAAAATAATTATGAAAATATATTGAAAAATAACAAAGTTAGAACAAAATAACGTAAACTATGCATATTCACTAAAAATACCCCCAGCATTTCTAGCATACTAAGGGAAAATATGCCCTGCATCGAAAGTACAACTCAATTTATTTAACAACACAATAACAAAACTAATGTAAAAACTGTGGCAAGTGAGATCATTGTTGTAATGGTAGCGGAAGGTATGTACAAATAAGGTTAAAAAAGAAATATAAACTAACCAGGAATTAAAAATATTACTCAATGGTTTTATTTTAAAAGGTTTGTAAAATAAGTCAATAAACTGGGAGTGTACATTTTATGTTCTGGATATTAAGTTTAGAAGGGTGTTGTATCCTAAATCTACACGTGTGTAGCGCAAAGCCATCAGAAAGGAGCAGCGAGAGTTACGTCTCGGAACGACAAAGTCCAATTAATTGAGATGACCAAGTACTGGCCACTGTCGTGGAGCTCGCCAGTCGTTAGTTTTTGCAGGTGTATCACAATAATAGCTTTTTGTCTTATAGAAAAGCTTGTAACTTCAAAAACTTACAATAGTTGTGAGTGTGATGTCATTAATGAAATCCCCACTATACTTCCAAATGACTTGAAGTATAACTATCGCAGAACTTCTCCTGAACATTTCTATCGTCTGTGAGGTAATTAATATTCAGATACCATATAATTGATCTAACAAGAGCGGAAATAACAATTTCAATGAATGAAAATTTTGACCCACCCTTCTGATAAAACTCATTAAGGAAAAAGCCGACTTTTACACCGATGTAAGATATATATATATATATACGGCGAAACTTATTTTAAAATATCATGCATTAAAGATCTGGGGGTTTTATTCGAGGTTTTTTTATTTCACTTACATCGGTGTAAAAGTCGGCTTTTTCCTTAATGAGTTTTATCAGAAGGGTGGGTCAAAATTCTCATTCATTGAAATTATTATTTTCGCTCTTGTTAGATGAATTATATGGCATCTGAATATTAATTACCTCACAGACGATAGAAATGTTCAGGAGAAGTTCTGCGATAGTCTACTTCGTCATTTGGAAGTATAGTGGGGATTTCATTAATGACATCACACTCACAAGTAAGTATTGACAGTTTTTGAAGTTACAAGCTTTTCTACAAGACAAGAAGCTATTATTGTGATAATACCTGCAAAAACTAACGACTGGCGAGCTTCACGACAGTGGCCTGTCATCTCAATTAATAATATATATATATATATATATATATATATATATATATATATATATATATATATAATGGGTCTGTGTGTGTAATGCAAGGCATACACATTGGTCTTGCTATTTTTCGACAAAAGTATTTTTCATCTCCAATATGGTTAAAACATTGTGCAAATGTCGATACGTAAAAAACTAAGTGCGGAACAACCTCAGTTACCAAATGGGGGAATTAAAAAAAATATTTATAGTGAATAATAAAACGGTATTATATTTTCTTCAGTGTTTCCGCTACATGTCAGTACAGCACATTTTTTAACGTTCAATTTCTTATTATTTTTACTCCAATCATCAAAGAGGTCTGGCCTCATTGCAACTGAGTCGATTATACAGGTACGAACTACACAACTTTGAAGAGTCATCAGGTAATTAATTTAGCTTGTGTAACAGAGAAACATTGTTAACTTTATCAAAGGCCTTTTCAAAATAGGTATAAATTACAACAATTTGAAAACTATGGTCTAGTGAAGAAATGCAACATTGTGAAAAAATGAGCAAATTAGAATTTACAGATCATTTTGGAAAATATCTGTGATGAAATTCACTAATTTTACCTTTTACACGAGGGAATAATCTTTTGCAAAAAAACTGATTCGAATGTAATTTATTTTGGCTTTCTTTGGAACTAGGACAACCTTAGTAGTTTTCCATGCATCTGGATGAATACCACTATTAATAGATATTAAAGGACTGTTAGTGTAAAGGACGAATATTTCATTGCACAATGTAAGGAGGCACAAGTTCTTGCCCTAAAGTTATTTTTTATTTGAACCCTTTTGACTACTCAAGACCTCCGCTCATCAACTCAAGGTCAATCAAGAAGGATTGTCCATGACTATCGAGCAGAGCGACCGACGACATACCTTATCAAAACTGAGATTGCGAGGTTCATAAACCGCAATCTATGCTAAAATATACTTCCGTAACTGCTGTCCCCTTCTTCTACCTCCTTATCGTCCAGGTACACTGTTGACGTGCTTACATCAACGAACACAAAAGACCAATAAAAGGGGAAGTGGCACTAAAGCCCTGAGTTGAAGCCGGCCGAAAGCAGAAAATTCTACTAAGATGGCAGCGGCAGCTGATCTAAGTGATCCACCCTACTTGCGAGCGCTCTCGGCTGATCAGCCAACCACCTGCCTCGTCACTCAAGATTATAAAGTTCTATGTTTGTGTGACATAATGAACTTAAAGCTTTTGAAGTTATACTTCTTTGCGCCCGTTAGACACTTTGGGATGGGATGTTGGTCGAGAAACCGCGTCACGCTGAAAAGTAAGAACAAATTTTTAAGAACTATCGATTAATCGATTGTTAATCGAAGAAATTTAATCGAAGAAATTACTGATAATGATAATATAGGTGTATAATATAATAATGAAGTCACGTATAATATATTGAAGATAAATATATTGAATAATATTGAAAAATGTCTTATATTTCATTTATATATCCTGTCTGTTTGTGTGCGTGAGTGGGTGTATGAGAATGGCCAAAGAAGTATAACTTCCACCGTGTGGTCCGACGCACACCCAATTTTTTTTTATTACAATTGAACAAGTGATCAGTTCTATCCACTCTGGTGAGAATAATGATCATTAGGCTATATCAGGCAGCGACACCTAACTCTGCGTATACAAGTCAAGTCAATTGAACAAGTGATCAGTTCTATCCGCTCTGGTGAGAATAATGATCATTAGGCTATATCAGGCAGCGACACCTAACTCTGCGTATACAAGTCAAGTCAAATGAACAAGTGATCAGTTCTATCCGCTCTGGTGAGAATAATGATCATTAGGCTATATCAGGCAGCGACACCTAATTCTGCGTATACAAGTCAAGTCAAATGCATAACTTCAAATTTAGTTATAAACAAAGTGGACCAGGAAGATCTACATGTTTCCCGCTTAATGTTTCATGTTTCCCGCTACATGTTCATCTACATGTTTCCCGCTCTCTGAGCAAAAAGTAAAAATGTTTACTGCTGACTAACTTTTTCATGCCACGATCTAAAATCCATATACAAAAATCAACTTTAATAAATTGTTCAACAAATAATTAAATAAAATATAGTAAACTACACAATTAAGAACCAAACAAATTGGTCGGTAGCGTAGTTGGTTCAATCCAAGCTTCATGTGCTAAATGTTCTCAGTACGATCCCAATCAAAGTCAATACATTTTGAGAAGGATCAGCTGATCAACCAGAGTCAACCACCATCTCATTTGTCATTGGGATATTAATTAATGACACTTTCTAAGGAATAGTCGGCCTTAGTTTGTAACAATGACTACATTCTTATATACACTCATCACACTCATTCGAAATCCATATTCGCTCATATCTTGACGATCGGCGTCTTATGAATAAATAAATAAATTAAAAAAATAATTAAAAACATGCAAAATTTAGCAGTTTTATTTCATATCTAAGTATTTTAATTCACAGATTATTTCAAACGAGTGCATTAAAATGTTTTACTCTTCCAGACGTGTTTTGCTCTTTCTAAGTTACACAGAATACTTGATCTCTGGTTATAGGCTTACGAAGATGGCGGCCATAGCATAGCTTCAGTCCCTTCTGTTGGTCTTATGTGTTCGTTTGCTCACATCAGCAAGTTCCGTTCTCTTAGCAACGCTTCAGACAGATCCCACTAGTACTTCACGGTTTGTATGAAGCTTTTAAATTGACTTTAAAATCTTTAAGTTTCGCACCTCAAGGCTTTACATTCATGGAATACTTACACTCATATTCTGAATTATTTACTTGTTTTTACCTGACAAACAATCCCGTATATGGGCCAATCGAAGCTGGCTGGACAGCATGTATGTTTTATTGTTAGCTCTACAAGTTACTATAATTCTTACAAAGTGCAGTACAGTATAACACACAGTCCCATGGTTCATGTAGCCAGCGAACGACTTTCTATCGTTTACAGGAGGAAAATAAAACTTGTACATAGATAACAACAAATTTAACGTGCTTGTTTTATAAAAATAATTAGAGAACCCACAAATCTGTATAGCCCTTTCAAAAGTTATACTAGTTCCTTCTCATTATTAATGTTCTTTATAGTAAAATTATATTATTTATAAATCCGCTTTTGTCATCCCAATTTTTTTTTGTAGGCTACTGTATTCTCAAAACAAAAATTCTGCACCAGCATCCACTAAGTTTAAATAATTGTTCTACATTGAGGTAGAAGGCGATTGATGTAAAAAAATGAAGTACGTACTTCCAAGAACTGTACTTGAAAACTGTTTAGACCAGTCCACGAGAGAGACAGCGCTGACAGACAAGTGTCCCGGCACTTAGCGGTTGTCAGCGCCCCTGGCGAGAGGCCTGCGAGTTATGGCCACATGACGATAGCTACATTTGTCATCTCTCCACACCACTTATTCTAACCGAGAAACGAATTTCAATTAGAACAAGTAAAAAGGATCACGCTATTTGGAGCGTGTCCCAAGTGCCGAACTGAATGACGACTTCTGCCACAAGTTGTAACTTCCTCCCACATTGTTGCGTAATAACTCTTAAAATAGAACAAAGAGTTTACATTTCTGGATAAAACTAGGCACTGATTTCGTTTTTATGAAGCTCTGCCGAAAGAGGTAATAGTCGTAATTAAAAAAGTGATTGGTTCTGTATTAAAATAATAAATATGAAACACTTATTTTTATCATTGATCAGCATAATTTTTCACATTTTGCTGTATTCAAATCAAAATCGTTTATTCCCGGCACAATACAAGATAATATAAAATATAATTGATTGCATAGGCATCGTCAACTTATCCTAGGACTGCAAATAATAGTTATCACAAAGGTAGCGCCATTGAGAGTATGTATAGGCACTTGACAATATATTAACTAATAAATATATATTCCGTTAATACCTTATTATAATAACATCAAAATTACGCTAATATTAGATGAATATTCAGATCTAAAAACATTCAGATGACGCTAATATCAGATCAATAAGTTCACGGCAAAATATCAAATGCCAAACATGACTCAGGGGTATGAACATTTGCCTATATACCTACAACTCGTAAATAATATTTGTAATATGGTTGATTTTATGTTTTATGAAACCTCAATTTTTTTTTATTATTATTATATATTTGCAATATATCCCTCATATATATTTTGCGATTTATCGCAAAAGTATCAATTAGTATTTACAAAGATCATAATATCACCGTTTGTTGTTGTAACAACAAAATAAAAAATATATAGTATATATATATAATTTTCAGAAAAGTTCACAAAACGCTTGAGCTAGTTGGAATGTTTTTTCTTCCTTATTTGAGATTAACTTTTGAATTTGTCAACTCAAACTGTTGATCTGAAACGGGTGCTTTGTATTCAAACATTACAAAGTCACAAGCCTACATTGAGCAGCATTGTACTTCACACCTTCTTAACATTAATTACAATATTGCTAGTTAATCTAAAACCTTCTAAAAAGTAGACCAAAACAGTAGAGTGGAAATAGTGGAACAGTATATACAATTCCACATCACAGAGCAAAGAATTGCTCTGTGCTCCACATCGGTTGATGAAAAATACAATAATATTGTGAACACACTAAAATTATTGATTTTATCACAGTCTAATTATTATCAGACTGTGATTTTATACACATTAATTCATCCAATGCTAAACGTTGTTTCTCAAACAACCAGCTGTTTTGGGGTCCATTTAAACTTTAAACCAGACTTCTCTAACTAACCAAATTTTACTGCTGGCACAAATATTCCTATTACATGAGATATCTATTTGTAAGTACAGTAATAATATACCTAAGGATACTTATAAATATTATAGAACTATAATCTTTAATTCTGTTTTATACTTCCACCATGAGTTGTGGTGCTATGCTTGCTTAACTCCCTCAATGGCACGTCCGACCAAAACAGAGTGATACGAGAACCCGAAATGCCTCATATGAGGAGCTTTCATTATGAACGGTACTTGCATGTAGTCATAATACCACTATACGTGTAGGGTGAGCGGGTGGGTCAATATCACAGCAATTACCACGTACCCTACCAATCACGTACTGGCTATCGTTAGTTAGTAAAAAGCCACAGGTTTGTGCGGCTTTGAGAGATTTTTGAAGGACAACTTAAAGGTAAGAATTTAGACTGGTAATATAGTAATTGAATAAAGTACTCGAGAAACCCCATTGAGGGCGTAGATTTATTCATTTTCATCAAATCATTACCTTACAAATGTATTTAAACAATTAATATTTCGGTGTTTGGAAATTATAAAAATTAAAATAAAGTAGTAATAATAAAATGTACTTACTTTAAAAATGTATTTACTTAAACTTGTAAGAAGAATACATTGATACATTTAGCAAATAAGTTAAATAGAAAAACTACATACAAGTAAACAAAATTAAAATAGTAGATAGAGAGGGGGCGGTTGTAGACCGATATTGCCACTGCAACATCGGTTGCCTTTGATCTTTTCCGACTTTGGTTCCAAACTAAATTTTGGCTGCCAACATACCTATTCGGTCTGAAACAAGTCAACAACCAAAGATTGCAGATGGTTTCAAAGTGTTTTCTACTCTGCTGCCGACAACGGTCCGCAACCGTGGTTTGCAGCACCAGTGTAAACGCGCCTCAAGTGATTTGTCAAATGAACCAACGGAAGAAATGTTGTATACATCCTTTAATGATCCTCTGTTTTGAAATAAAGCAACAAATTTTCATGTTTTCATTCTTTTATTTTTAATTGAATTGAAAGTGCCTTACTTTACTTTCATTATTTTAAATTCTAAATAATTTACTATATATTTTTCTATTGTAATAACAATTACAGAAATTTCAGTTCAACAGTTCCCTTACTTACATTTCATCTCAATATTATTGTTTCTAGAGAGAGAATATACAAAGAATCATACAAAATAAAATTTGTATAAAACTAAACACTTACAGTTATTCAAACTTATGACTTCATCTATGTCACGTTTTAGTGTGTTTGTTTTAAAAATAGTTATTCACTAACCATTTTTGTACAAAACTATTTTCATAAAATACACTTCACTCTAGCCTGAAGGTAACGGCTAGTATCTCCTGTGGTTAACACAATGAAATATTAGTTCTATAATATTAGTTCATCTAATGCTTTTTTCTGAGCATTATATGAACTCATACACATCTGTTGCGTTTTGTCTGACGAAGCAAACAAAGCAGTGCTCATAATTTTCGTTTCTCTTGATTCATATCTAAGCTGGTTGTTCGCCCGGTGTTATGTGTTCTGAATGTAAAAATGTTATCAGTCCAGTCTGAGCGATCACCCGGGCCGTATGTCGGCGTGTCCCTAGCCTTATGGAACTTATTTTTGGTGTGGTGCTAGCGAGACAACAAATTTAAAAACTCTCCATTCTCCAGAAAAGAGCTGTATATATTCTAGAAAACCTACTCAAATCAGAACCTTGCAAGTAAATTTGAACTAAATCTTACCATTACCCCACTTTACTTTACTTTATACTTTACACATAACCGTTAATCTACAAGACCGTCTTCAATCATTTACAAGAATGCATAGATGATTGAACATTAGTCCTGACTTTAGGTCCCAACACTTTCACTTTAAAATAAAACTAAAATACCAATCTCAAATCTGGAGAGGATAATGTGGACTCCCCGGTCCTGGAAATGTTGGAAAGGATATCGAAGGGAAGGGAAATGAAGAAAACGGCTCTTGGACTTCACAGCCACTACTGCATCATACTGTTCCAAAATTTTATTGTGCAGAAAAATGACACATAAATCTCTGGAAATAAGGAAGCTTAGAGTTGAAGCAGATTGCTTCAACAGTCCCTTTGAAATACTGGTTAGTGAGCAGTGATTTTGTAAAATTAAGATTTAATTATAGCTCCTAATTGGACACTAAAATCCTAGCAGAAAAGAGATTATTCCCATTTATTGTGATTTGTTGATTATTGGAATGTGAAATCGTTTCAAGTACATCTATAAACATTCGGAACAATACAATAAAAATTAGGAGTTGCAACATAATTAGATTATGATTTATAGTTTAGTACTTCCAAATTGTTATTGTACGAAGATAAAATTGTTATAGTATAACTTATTTCAATCACTATTTAGAAGTAACTATGAATATGTGGTTATTTTGTGAAGCTTTGTCGTCGGCTAGGCGACTACGACATGTTTTGTTTTCTTTTTCAAGTTCTTATTGGCGAATTGGCGGTAAATTACTATAAAACAAAAAGCTGAACCTAGGCAAAGTGAGAAGTGACACAAGGCAGATTGTCAAGTAATAGCCTTGATTATATACATTTGTGTATATAATCAATGGTAATAGCAAGAGAAGGAACAGCAAATCAGTAAAAATTGAATTAATAAAATCTGAAGAAAAGATTAATTTTTACTAAACTTAACATTATATTTGAAAATATTCTGACTGTGAGAACACTGTGAATAAGGAAGAAATGAGAATTACGAGTACGACACTCTGATTTTAATCGTTCATACTGAAGGTTGTGTGACATTCATTCTTTTGATTGAATAAGGATATGAAAATGAATTCAGTTATTCATGTAGAAATTCTACGGCGAGCGACAAGGTAGGCCCTAATTCAAGTATTAAATAATCAATTTAAGAATATTTTTTATAGGAGATTGTTTTTATGTTTTAGGTTAGGTCCATTATTTTGGACATTTAAGTAATGCACTTTCTAGACGCCTCGCCAATCTTGACTTTTTTTATCACCAGTTGGTAGAATCAGGTCAATATTTGATGAGAAAACAATGTTTAATCTGTAGATAGCCTGTAAAGTTGTAAACAAAAATTTAAAACAGCCTTAATTTAAAAATGTTATTTTCCGATTTTAGGCTATGTCCGTTAGGCTATTTTTTTCATCATTTTTAAAATTGATGTGGTTTTTCATACTGGACTCGAAATTGAAAATTCTTGGTCCAGGACAAATATTTCTTGTGATATTGCGGAGAAACTTGGTTCGTGGCATATGACCTTAATATGAGTTATGACTAGCCAACATAAAAAGTTTGCATGTATTCTTGCCAGAGTGACTGGCTGTCACGGAGGCCAGGCACCGGAATTTAACGCAAGATATGAATTTTTTTGAATATGTAGATGATTTGATTGTCAGGTTATGTTTGCTTATGTGAGTAAAAAAGTGAATTTTTTAGGCTGCAAAATTAAAATGACTGTGAACAACCAATTAAATATTTGCATTCAGCATTAAAAAACAAGTAAGTTGTAGGCCTAAAATGAAAAAAAGTTGCGAAATTCTGATTTGTAAAAAATTGGTTTTTTTCACTGTCGCATGAGAAACTAGTTTTTCGGTAAAAAATGAGTTTCCCACAGACTGCAGGCTTTCACTCCGGCAGGAATAGGGGTGAATTCGATTTTTGTGGTTAATAGTAGGTGTATATAATGTTCGCTAATCACGATTTGCCGCAAGAGTAGTTTTTCTGTTATACCTTCAGAAATAATTGTCATATGCTAGACCAAATTAGTTTCAATTCAAAGAACAAATCAGATATGCATCAGGTATATATCTTTGCCATTGGGTACTGGAAAATCAAGAATGTCCCAAGTGATTTTGGGTTTCAAATGGATATGACAGCCTTTTGCTCTTCTTCACCTCCTTTACATTAATTTTCTTCTTTTTCCATTATTTTGTCTTACTTCATTTTATTTCCTTTTTATTTTTTGGCCTTGGCTATTGCCTTTAATTTTTCTTTTTCACCAGCGTGGTAGCTCAGTGGCTACGTTTTTGGACTGTGGGGTGCCAGATTGCAAGTGTCAAATCTCCAACTGAGCTAACGGTCTGAACTTCACTTGTTGTATATTGTTCATGCACAGCACTGCAGGCTCATGTGAACTCATGTAGGCCTGATGGCAATGCTGATCGGCTTTTTGCTTTCAACGAGGCACCTTCCATAATGATAATTCCGCTTATCTGTCAAATGGCAATATTCTCTACTGTCCTAAGTAGATTAGCCACAGTGTTTATCAACCAAGTCTCTGAGGGGAGAAACGGCTGTGTAGGTGGATAACAATTGTTTTCCATTGACTTTGTACCTCCTTCTTTGTGTACGGGTTTCACAGTTAAGGATTTTAAAGTAAAATGTTATAACTAATATAAGATCAATGTTATAGTTTTGTGTGAATTCTCATTCAAAGATTATATTACATGTATGTCCTAGGGCAATTTAAAAATATAAAGACATCCATTTATATTCATTTATAACAATATTTTATTTTTATTAAAAGTACAAATAAATATAAAAAACACATTTTCTTATGTTCAGTTAGATGGACTTATCAGAATACAATATACAGTATTCTCAAAATCTTAAGCCATTTTGTACATATATATATTATCTAAGTTTAAATCAGGTAATGGTGCACAATGTAACTGTGTTTATGTTTGTCTGTTTTAAAAATATTATATTTTCTCAAAATTTGATAATTTGATCTCTTATCTACTTTTTAAATTTTACTTACTGGATAGTGATACTACACTGTGCTAAAGTTTTTAATCCATTACAGAGATCATCAATAGGAGATCAGGTCCAAGCTTTAAGCGTAATAAGGTGTTAGAGGTAGTTTTTTTACATGGAGTGTTCTCTTCTAAGTTGTAGTAGGGCTAATTGAGGGATTATGGTCTACTGGGTATCTGGGTATAAATCTCATTAAATCGACTTATTTATATTGCAGCGTTTTAGGATCCAAACAACTTCGCACTCTGGTTGAACAGGAGATACAGTGGTTGGGAAAGATAATTCCTGGAACAGATTTAACAACATTTGCAAACAAGACTGTCACAGAAAATGTGGAAATAATACAATTTTGTGAAATCAACAATGATGATATTCTCCATGACAAGTTGGTAATATTTTATTTATTGCTTAAATTAGAAAATATTTATATTAACAAACATGATTTTAAGTCCTTTAATATAGACACCTTATACAAACAAATATTGATAGTTATTAAATTACATTTAATCACATTGTCAGAGATGATACTTTTTATACCTATTTTACTTAATTATTACATTGTTATGTTCACCATAGTTTGTCAGTTTCACCGTAGATATTAACAGACTAGGGCTTAGTAATTTATCCACTGGACATGAACAGTCCAGTTTCGTCATCTTTTGTGGAAGGGAACGATTTAGACATGGATCATGTTGAAACCGAGATTTTCAAAGATTTGGATCACAGATAACTAACTCTACCCAGATGGCTCACAGTATACGGGAAAAGCGTACATGCTGTTTAAGGTGTTTGTAGACAACCGTGAATTCAGGATGCAGCATTGCCGCATTGAACAAATATTAAACCTCAATTATTATTATCAGCTGATATTTATAATTGTAATATTTGTTTTTAATGTAGTTAGTTTATTGAGTTCAATCTGGCAACGCCACCCAGTTGGCAGCCACTCAATGCGCTTTAAAGCGAACAATTGACACACTACTCAATAAATTTGTTAGCAGTCTTTATCATGGAGATGAGCTATCTGGGTAGAGTTAGTTATCTGTGATTTGAATATTAGTTTATTTATTTAAAAGGCTCTCAACAATCTGTATTAACAAACAATCTGTATTGTATTTACAAATTGTAGTGGACAACGTTCATTTACTTATCTGAATTAACTGTAATAATACCACCTAAATTTTTTCTATAAATTTCGCTTTTAATATTTTTTTAAAGATTATTATTACTTAATTGATAACTTAAATCAAATTAAGTTTTTGGCCTGACACACATTCACCTCTCTGTCTTCCATCATGTTGTGTATCACTCTCACAACCTTCATGTTTTATATAAGTTGGTTAGACTTGCCAGTGTTACCTGGTCTAAAGACGGTGATTTCCTCTTGGCAAATTACCTGACAGACTTCAGTAATGTTTGGACTTCTTCTGCCTACATGCCTAGTATATTTGCCCATTTTCATTCTCATCATAATCTTCATCATAATCATCGGTTTAGCAGCTCCAGTCTCCCGGGTGTGCTGACAAGCCTCTTCCATCTTCTCCCATTCATGTATATTCTGTCTTCCTCAATTTGTTGTAGCTGATGTCCTTTGAGTATTGTCTTCCTTTATGATATCCATCCATTTATTTTGTGGTTTCCCAACTCTTCTCGTGTCATTAACATCTCTTTCTCTTACTTCCTCCATTCTTCTTTCATGTCCAAACCATCCTAACCTTGCCATTCTGATCTTTTCTGCAACTGTCCTATTACACCCAAACTGGTATCTTATGTGTGTATTTCTGACTCTGTCTCGTCTGGTCTTCTTGAAAGGTCCTTAAAAATTTCATTTCAAATGTCTGGATTTTACTATGGTCTTTTTTATTTAGGCTTTAAGTTTCTATGTTGTAAGTTAAAATAAACCAAGTTAATTTGGCTATTATTGGTACTTTACTATCCCATAACAAACTTGTAACTTGGTGGAAAAATGTGGTTGCTTTATTTAGGTCTGTTGGTGACTTCAAGTTTATCTTGTTAGTTATAGTACTTCCAAGATAGTTAAAGTGCCCTACATCTTTGAAGGTGTGATTTCTTAGTTTTAAGGTTACTGGATTTAAGTTATTTCTAACTGTCAGTACTACTGTTTTTTCTTTGCTAACTGTAAGTTTGAACTCTTTAAACTTGCTGGTCCATAAATTGAGCTTTTCCTGGAAATCCTGCTCTGTGTAACTCCAAATTACCACATCATCCGTAAACACTAGGGCACTAAACTCTCCTGTCATTTCTCCTTTTATTTGTTTTTGTCATAAGAACTACATTATTAGCAAAGCTAGTAGATTGTTTTGCTACTTCTACTTTAACACCCAGCTTGGGTTATTGTCATCTGTTCTGTTATACACTTATTTCAATTTTTAAAGTATCCTTTTACTTATTATTAGTTTTTTCCATGGCTTTTGAGTCTTTAATGCAGTTTTATTGTCGTGTTTATCAGCTCCTATCCCATATTATCTTAATAGGTTAGGAACCATGATCCGTTTCTGTAAGTATTTTTATAAAAAATTTAAGAAATCTACAAAGAGAACGTTTGCTTCCATGCAACATTTCTAGTTTTTAAAATAAATGGACGCTCTATCTGGCCATCATAATCTGGACACTCTATCTGGACGCAAATTTGGCCATCTGAAACCAGATTTTGTTGGTATCATAACATTTATTCTGATTAATATAAAATCAGGAATACTACAGTGGTCTATTCTAGAACCCTGTTATTTATTTGCTATTTGACTAGAACAGGGTCGGACTGGCCATAAGACCAGCCGGTCCGTTCGAGGCCTAAAATGAGCCGGCCCGTATATTAGTAATAAATAACTTGAATTACAATATTTCGAACGGTCCTCTCTGCTTAATACGTCATCAGGAGCAGTGGGCCGGGAGCAAGACAAAATCTGGAACTGCAGTGCACCAATGTAGTCGGCCTAGTGAATTCAGAGTTAAGAAAGTACAGTGCAGCACAGGCACTGGCGGAGGGAGAGGTATGAGTAATAACAGATTGTGTATTTTTTTCTTGTTATAGACTTTGTCACTCAGGACATACTGCTTCGATGTTCACTGGTTTTTTGGGTTAGCCACACTGGCTATTTTACCCACAGCATGTGATTGTAGCTTGGGCTGTCGCCACTATCCTTGCTCCAAACTCTTTCTACAACTGGAGAAGCTCTACAAAACACTCTGTTGAAAGTACTGACCAGAAACAACATTCAATTGAGCAACTAAATAGGAAGTACAGCAGACAGTGCTTCTAGTATACAGTGTCAGTACAACGGAGCAGTGTGCCAAACTAACAAATGACTCTCGAGCACAGTCATATATGGTGCTATGCCCACATTTTGAACTTAGTCATGGCTGACATAACCAATTCAATTACCACTAGTGTTACACTCTTTTCATTATTGAATGATATTGTGGTAATTATGAGAGGTTCACATTTATGCATGGATGTTTAGGAAGATATGATAAAAGCTGAAACACATCAGAGAAAATTGAATACAGTCGGAGACACAGATTATGGTCAAAATCGAAACTTCTTAACAAGGTGTTTGGTATGTCTGACAGGAAAGAGACTTCAGTGTATGTTGTTCGTATAAGCACTTTGGAAGTTATTTAAAACGATGATGGTATGAAACCAGAAATTCGTGTAAGATCAAAGTCTTACAAAGATGGACTTTGAGGTACGAAACTATTGTCACTGCTTTCGTGTTCCTCACAATTTATGACCACACAACACCTCTTTCAAACTACCTGCAAACGCTAGGTTAGATGTTTTAAAAGCATTTTAGTTTGTCCAAAACTAAGATCCAAGACTTATGATCTAATTTTGTCAACATCAAACAAAAAACAGACGATTTTGTTAGGTGGGCTGTCAGAAACTGTCAGAACGTGTTGTCGAAGCTGAAATTGAGACTGAACTTCCAATGAAGAGGATAAAAAGAAGGAAAAAGATACCGGGAGAGCAGTCCAATGATGAAATTGTTGAAAACCCAGATGAAGCATTTAAAGTTCAAGTGTACTTTGTAGTAGTTTATATTATTGTAACTAGTTTGAAAAGACGGTTTGATTCTGACTCTCAAAGGTTTTTTGCTGATTTGTCTTTGCTGGACTCCAAAAAACTTAACAGAAATAAAAGGTGCCAATGAAATTCCCCCTCAAGTGTTTGAAATGAGCAAAAATCTTTCGAAGTTATTTGACAAAGCTACTCCCGAAAATATAAGAAAAAAAAACTTGTCAGCTTTGCATATAACAGGGGCACTATCAAAAAGTCCAGTTTAGAAGCGTATAGCATTAAAGAGCAAGAAGAGCATTAAAGATTTTGTTGAAGAGGAGAGAATGATAATATTTCATCAACAAAACTGTGTAACTCATGTCAAAATTGTGGTATTTGTTACTACAGACTTTTTCAGAGGTACAGCTTACTGACTGGGTCTTACAGTAGCCTGGGCCTTGCTTATAAGTACTTGTTAACGTTATTTACCCAAGTAGTCTGTGAAAGAAGTTTTTCAGTTTTAAAGTATATCTGATGAGCTCAGAAAAAGAAACTCATGTTATTTTATTATTGACAAAGTAACAAATCAAAGTTAATGCAATCACTTCTTCAGTACTAGTTTTAATGAGAAAGAAATATTTTAAGGCTTTAGCTTATGTCGCTGGAGAGGATGTTTTACAACAGAATATCACCAATTGTCAATGACAGCATTCTTATCGAACAAGCTGGTTTTAGACCTGGTCGAAATTGTTGCAACCAGGTACTTTGACATCTTTAATTGAGAATGTGTTTTAAAATAAAATGTTTGCAGCATTTGTAGATCTTTCAGCAATCTATGAAACAGTTGTTTGTTTTTCTGCACATTTAGCTGTACTGTATTTGTTGGATATTCGAGATTTCTATGCAGATACAACGACTATATTCATGTCAGTAATAAATTTACGATGTAACTCTAGTTTATCTAGTTTATCGTGTCCATTAAAAATGTCATGTTCTGGATAACTTGACAACCCCCCAAATTCGACAACCTCTGGTTCCTCAAAGTGTCTATTTAGTGAGGTTTTACTATACAAAGTGCTATCTGGATTTTCAATAAAACAATTTTTTTATTGCATTTTACTTACTCCAAATTTTCAGCACTAAACAAATATTTTTGTTCAACCCTTATCTTAGTTGTTATGGCTGACCTGTATTATATTAATTATATTACTTCAATATATTAAAAGAATTGCCCGCCCATACAAGTAAAATTTTTGTGTTGGTACAATTTTTATTAATCAGTTTTAAAAGCTTGTATAGTAAAATTGATTTTAGATGGCAACTTTTTTTATTGTAAATGTTAAGTAAAATTCCTGTTAGAACCTTATCAGAGTTTAAATATTTTGTAGGTGTAATGTTTAGATGTTATCATGTAAACATCAAAAATATTTTGATAGTAATATAATTTAAATCTGGAAAGTTATTCCCCAAAATCTTTTATAATTACTGTAGCTGTGTGGTTAGTTTGAGTGCATTATTTTAGGCTGATCTACAAAATGAGTATTTACTTAAAGACGTAGTTCTGCACTACCATGTGTATCGGCTGAACACAGAAGGAGTCCAGGTGGAGTGTTTGGACTCAGGTGACAGTGAAGAGGAGCAGCCTGTGGCCAACCATTGGATCCTGCCCTCCTCAGACTTTCATGGCCTCTGGGAGAATTTGATATATGACTCCAATGTAAAAGAAAATGTAAGTTTTATTTGTTATAAAATAGCAATTATATATGACATAGTATTGATTTGAATAAATGTTTTTTTGTAATGTCATTTAGAACAGTATTTAAAATATCTGGGCCAGTTATTTGTCTAGTGATCAAAAGTGACTGGTAAAGTGAAAGTAGGAGAAACGCGTTAAATCTACATTTACTGTTCTCCTGTCCTTAAAGCAGAGCCAAATTATCCTTTTCATAAACTGCACTATATGATTGTAATTTTTTTCATACACTGATGTCATTTTATAACTAGACTAGGAGACATCCCAGCACGCTTCGTGTGCCAACTCCGTCGTCACTTGCTGTGCTTGTGAGGTAAGCTCGGCCTGCGGCCTCGCCTGGGAACTCTACCTTTAGCCTCGTTGAGGAACTTGGTCTTTGGCCTCGCCAAGACGCTCTACTACAGGCCTCTTGTGGAACTCGGCCTACAGCCTCGCAGTGGAAAGTTCAGCTTGCGGCCTCACCAAGACACTCTACTACAGACCCATTTGTGGATCTTGGCATGTCGCCTCATGAGAAAGATTGACCCACTGCCTTGCCAGGATTGTTAACCAGTATGACCATTAACACTTTAGCTGCCGTGTCAGTCCAGTACGCCCAATGGCACTTTGTCTTAGCTAGATGCCGTCGGGCCTCTACGCCCGACATTGTTGCTCAGCATGGTTTTGCTTTTTTATTGTTACTCCACTGGTCCTGCTTTCTTAAAGAAACCGATTACACTTTATTGTACTGCAATCATCATACTATTTACAGAGTGAATATCAAAGTTTTTTGTTATTTACAAAGTTGTTCATAAAACTTTAAATTTTGGCAGTTTCTATGAGCAAATTGTCGGGAATATCGGCCCGACAGACTTATTTTGTGAATTTTGGTATTGAAATAACGTAATAAACATTGAATACCAGATTACTTTCATCATAAAAGTTGTTTCAAAGAAATAATTGTATCATATATTGTAAAAAATAAAAAATATGTAAAATAGTAATTTAAAATACTAAAATTATTGTAGAGACTATGATTTAGTTACATAATAGGAAATAAATTTGTGCTCTTGGTAAAATTTAATTTTACAATATATTTTGCATTTCAAGATCAACAAGAAACATTTAGGAAAAGAATAAATATATATTCAAATCAAATATAAGTTCGACATACAAATTTAACATTTATTTATACAGTTCCTTGAAACATGGTTCACAAAGAAAAGGATTGTTTGGACACTTTATCACAGTAAATTGTAACTTGTGACTGTTCCTAACCTTGTCCCGTCCTTTTTCTTGAGATGCTTTTACATAGCATCTTTGGCAAATCTTCCTTATTCTTCTTTCCTTACTTCCTACGCCAACTTTAGATGAGGATGTAAGATGGTGATGACCAATTTCCTTTACCTCTGGAATTACCTGGTCCTCTGATATTCCCATTAGTGAAAACGACAATTGCTTCTTGAAGTGAGTGATAGATGATAAAATTCTCCTTTGAGCACCAGCAGGTACATGCTTAGTGTTTTAATAGGCCTTGTACGTCAACCAGCTATTTACTACCGCTGTACCAAGAATTAACTCTCGGCTACCTTATGGTACCACCTTATTGTTTTTTAAACGGTAGTACCATAAGAAGACATTTGGTCAGAAACATTGATGCCTACTTTGGCCTTGTTATAATCACAAATGACCAATGGTTTCAGTACAGGTACGCAATTACGATCATGAGTCCCAGTTTCAACATATTCTGGTCCATGATATGATGACAACATTTTTACCTCACTTTTGTCGCCACTTAATAACTACGATGCCATCTTCATTTTCCAAACATATCATTTGTCCTCTTGGAACCTTTTCCCTGAGTTCTCTATTTGGCACATTATTCTTATTTTTCCTCATAGTTCCAACCAAATGTGTCTTCTTTAGTAGTAAAGAGTTTTCCAACTCTACAGATGTGTAGTAATTATCTATAAATAAAATGTGGCCTTTGCTCAAATGGTTTTTCATTAGCTCAAGGACAACTGCTGTTGCAACAGACATATTTTCACTTATGTTCATTCCTTTGCCCATATAAAGTTTCACAGAATATGTATACCCCTATTTGTCACACAGTTTGAAAGTTTTTATACCATATTTGTGGGACTTTCATGGTATATACTGTCTGAAAACTAATCTTCCGCGGAAAGGTATCATTGTTTCGTCCACAAAAATTTTTTTGTCTGCATATTTTAGGCTACAGAAGAGTTCATTAAGTCTGTTAAACAGCGGTAAGATTTTTTAAATACATCCGATCTTAGATTTTCGTTGTCGTTGAAGTGCCAAAAATGTAACAACAATCGGAACCGGTTCCTACTCATTACCTTGGGAGGAATAAAGTTTTTATAGAGCAAGTTTGTTGACCAGTAATCAGATAAGCGTGATATTGGAACCAACCCCATCCATATTAGAAGGCCTAAAAATTGTTTCATTTCTGTAGTGTCAGTATTCTTCCAGTCATTCAGCTTGCTTTACGGCTAATTCTTACACTAGCAATTACTTGACTAGCGTTTCAATTAGTTTCTTCTGTTATAAGTTGTAAAATGTCATCAGTTAGATATTGTTCATAAAAATTAATTGGTTTTGAATCATTATGCTCAGTAAAGTTAAATTTAGAATCTGTCGTAAATATGAATTGTTTTTGCTCCTCAAAGTACTTCCAGCTAAAATTTCCAGTAACATTCTGTGTGAGAGAACTGTTAGTTGTCGAAAGAGAACTAGTATTACTCATATTACCTGTTTCATCTTCAGACAGTTCATCAATTTCCATATCTGATACAGGTACTTCCATCACTTGGTATAAAATCAGGGTCTATGTCGGTATCATCTAAATCATCATTGTCATTTTCAGTGTCACAGTTTTCATCACTTTCACTCAAATGATCACTTTCCGAAGGCATTTGAAGAAATCGGTTAATTTCTGATTTACTCAATATTTTATCATCCATGTTTCTATTTACAATACCGTAACACTACAGTGAAAAAAACTAATTATGTACAACCTCGATTATCCGGTCTCGCTTTATCCGGCAGTCCGTGTCATCCGGTTCGGCAAGTAGATAACAATAACAATTTTATTTACAAGTTAAATTACAATTACTCGGAAATGCCTTTCAGTTTTGAAACGCAAATGTCGTACACGAATGTTTCGATTTTGTATTTCACAAATTGCAGGCGCTGTATTGACAAATTACCATCTGTCGTAATTTAATAATTCGCCTGAAGATCCGAGCCTGCAATGTTGTTTATTTTTGTTCAGTATGGCCGGCTGGAAGAGCCCATTTTACGAGTGGGGGAAGTGGAACATATATATCTTTCATATTGTATTGTAAAGCAGTGTCAAAGAAAGTTGGCGATCGTGATAAACATCCTTCGTTTCACCACAATTGCGCAGAGCGTTTCACATGCAATTGGAGGTACCCCCTTACGCGTGCTGTCTGTTAACAGTTACTAAATGTCTTTCTCCAATAAAACCAAGTTATTTATGACTTTTGTTTTATTCGGTTTTTAACGTATCCGGCTTGACCTTCGCCACATTAGGCCAGATAACCAAGGTTGTACTGTATTTACACTACTTACAGAACTAATAATAAGATGAAGACAAAGCAGTGCAAACATAACAGTCTCTACATACCACAGTTCAGACAGCAAGTGAAC
This sequence comes from Stictocephala bisonia, assembly GCA_035578905.1. Classification (NCBI taxonomy): domain Eukaryota; kingdom Metazoa; phylum Arthropoda; class Insecta; order Hemiptera; family Membracidae; genus Stictocephala; species Stictocephala bisonia. The sequence goes on along the minus strand of JAQJVL010004342.1, from coordinate 24,086 downwards.
TATAAACAAACACAGTGATAAATGACAATGGGAGGGAAACAATAGTTGGCAGGACGCGATTGTTGGCGGGAAACGATATTTGGTGGGAAATGAAGATCTGACGGTGAAGTGGCAGTGGTGGGGATAAAGAAGCTTGGCGCCAATCAAGAAGAAGAGAGGCAGTACCTTCGGCAACAATGCAGTCAGTGTAGCCAAACCATGAAAACAAATTTGCCTCAAAATGTGTCAGGCCGATATGCCTGACAGAGTTTTTAATATGTGCTGTATACGCTACTAACAAAACTGTGTCGGGCCAATACTCCCGAGATACTTATATACATATAATGCCTATTTATGTAGTATTTCTATACTCAGAAATGGTAGTACAACAAAAATAATGCATCACTGTTTTAAAAATTTGCATAACATTGTTTGGCAATTTACAGCAAAAATACTTATTAACACGTTCGCTGCGGTATATCCGAAAATAATTTTGACTATGTGCGAAAAATGTATAATTATGTTTTGCTTACCTTAGGTATTATTAATGATGTTGACATCAATATAGGTGGTTTATGGTCCCATTTGAGGTGATAAGGCGTCATTTATGATGGCGGTGTTCCCCACTCAGGGCACGCATCTCGGTCGGTGGCGCGCACGTGTTGAACGCTATGAGGTCACTTCAATGTCATACAATGGTTTTCAGTGTTATAAATGTCACATAAATTACAAAATATATGATAGGTACAAAATGAAGTATATTTACATATTTACAAAGTCCATCACTGTGCCGTAAACTTTACTTCTTGTGGTAAGTGCCGAAACACGCACCAGGACAAAGACCAGGGGAACCTGGACATGCCTCACACACAAATCTGGAGTGTTTCCTAATTAATGCCTTTAGCACAAACACGGCAGTCTTTAGTTTTGGACCTTTTTGAGTCACCTCTAAACCCTAATTTTGTCAGGGTGTGATCAGTTCCACGCAGTGGTAAGAGTGGCACTGGTTCCGCCGGCTTTGACACATACATTCCAATAGGCTCATTCTAAATTCACAAAATGGAATTTTCTTTGTATTTATATCAATTCTGTGCCTATTGTAGAGATAGAAAAAATTTAGAAGCAGCATGTGGAGGGTATGGACAAACAGTTTTTTGTACCAACGGAGGGTTTTTCTTTCTATCGAGTAGTATGCCATCATCATGTCCCCTCTGTCTACGCCTTTCATGAATGCATTGTATTTTACAATGGGCAAAGGTTTTATTCTACTTTGTCCTCGTGCATTTATGGATTCAACCATATCATTTCATATTCCATGGATAGATACAAAACGACCTGTTTATCTCTCCATTTGCCTACAAGTACTCCTTCTGAGTATCTAGCTATGGTTTCTCCTGTGTTCAAGTTGGCAGTCTTCACTTCAGTAGGTAAGTATTTTCTTTCCATCCTCAGAGTACCAGTGGAATAGGTCCCATTAGCTAAAAGCTTGGATGCTAATACGAACGAATTGTAATAATTGTGCATGTAGAGGCTTTGTCCACAGTCAAGTTTCCCTTGAATCAGTTTGCAGAGTGGCCTTTTCCTCCAAGTTCATCAAGGGCACCACAATAAACCATGAACTTCACAATAAACCAAAATAAGCCCATATGGATCACTCATTGTATAGATTTTCATCCCATATTTATGCTTTTTATTTTTGATGTATTGCCTGAATTTCAAACGGTCTCTTCTTAGGATCATACTTTCGTCTATAGAAAGTTCATGCTGGGGATAGAAAGTTGATATCATTTTTTGTTTGAAATAGTCAATTACGTATTTCAATTTGTTCAATCGGTCATTTTCATCTCGATTGTCAATGTCACTAAAACACAGACAGCACAAAATAACTAAAAATTCTCTCTTTCATAAAGTTTGAAAAACAAGGACCAATGAAGAGCCAGTGCTTCTTCCAGTAGTCATTTTGTCTAGGTAGTTTCACTGTTCCGGTGTGGAGTAGAAGACAAAAAAAATTTTTAACTTCAACCGTTAACATTTTTCACTGGCAAATTCTTGAATTAGGAGTTGGTTTAGGCAACGTCATAAATACTTCCAAGGCATTTCTGTTAGTATAATTTACAATCGTCTGCAAAAACTCCTCATCTACCAGCATAGAATAGAAATCTATCGGCTTTTAATGGGATTGAAATTAAAATTTTTCCTCCTTTGTAAATGCAATGGGCCTCATTCCGTTAGTGTTTGGGGCCCAAACAGACGGATGTATATAATTGGAATCTTCTTCTGTCTCAGAATCCGTTTCAAATACTTCATCGTCTGTACTATCAGCCACCAGATGTTCCTCATCACTATCGTCACTAAACTCACTGTCCAATTCGTCTAAAGACCTAGGACGCTTGTGAGCTCTAGACGCCATTATTAATTCTAAAACCTACTATTTACACAATCAATTTACACATAATACTACCACAAAGTACAGCAAACAAAAGTGTTCAAACAAACACAGGAGTAGCGATCACAACCGCGAACGAAAGGTACCGAAGAAACACTAGGACTCGTTGATGTGTGCGGACAACAAATCACCCGTCTCTCACACAGTGCGGCGGCACACTAACCTAATGCTGTTGTTACAGACCTCTCCCCCCAGGCGGGGGCGCGCACTGCAGCAACGACGACTACCCCCGCCCAGACGGTGGTCCGCAGCGAACGTGTTAAGGATGGCAGCTAATGTGTTAATTTTGGTTTTTGGGGCAGTGGAGCCCCTAAACATAGTCGTTTCTAAAATCTGGTGATAAATTAGTATTTAAGAGTAGAATAATACTTGGGTGTATTGGTTTAACATTACTCAATTTTGGGTTTTGGAGCATATTTTGTATTTGGGAGGAGGGGGCAGAACACTTAAACATTGTCTCTTCCAAGATGTAAAGGTAAAATGTAATTTTTGAGATAAATACCTATAGTTTGATGCCCCACTTGGAAGTTTTATTTTTGTACTACACTTTTTACTGGTTTTAGGAGTTTTTTGTTTTGTTTTAGGGGTATATACCCCTTAATATTTACCCTGTTCATAATCTGAGTTTATATTTGGATTCAGGAGAGAAATAGTTTTAAATTGATACCCGGCTTGAGTAGATTAGATCAGTTTTTAAAATTTTTTCATTTTAAAAAATTGCAGTTTTTGGGCCCCCGATACCCCAAATGTTTGAGTTATTAAGCTGAAATTCATATATAAGGTGCGCGTTTGTTACGTGTGTAGAGCTGTGAAGGTTTGAAAATTTTACTTAAGATTTTTCTCAACTTGTGCTGGCATTAAAATTGTCTATTACCTGATGATTAGAAAGCCACTACTCTTGTCTCTCTATATAGCTTTGCTTTGAGGAATTTGATCACGCCTTCCTGCTTCATTGTCATCAAAATGCCCGGTTTAAATAGATGGTATCCTTATTTTGTATTGCTTGCTTTGTTCTTCAGCCCTTTTACATTTCCTAGTCTTTATCAAAAGTGCAAGTTCAAGGATAATAACTTAATGTTGCTAGTATCCAGGAAGGAAGGTTATAGTAAAAAAATAGTCTATTTATAGTAGTAATTAATTAATTTGTAGTTTTTATTGGTAATTAGTACTCATCCACACTGGTAGCCACATAAATAGACCCACCATCCACATAGCGTTCATCTTGACTGACTCGCTCATAATCACAGCAAACATGAATTTATATTTTTATTCAATTAGATATCAAATAATGAAAACTTTATTAGCCAAGTACAATATTAGTGTTGACATTATGAAAACTGGATTTTATTTATCACATGTTTAACATCAATACATAAAAACACATGTATTATATTGTGTTTTGTTTGACTTTTATACAAATAAACATTTTCATTTTTATAGAATTTCAAAAATATTGTGATAGTGATATAATTTTAATCTGGAAATGTATCCTCCAAAATCTGTTAAAATTACTGTAACATTTTAAATGTTAGAATTTGAAGATAAATTGGCATATGTATAAATTATACCCTTGAAGAGAACATAGTTGAGGCGGTAGCTGGAATAAGGGCCTATAAGCCAAAAGTGAGTTTTGAGAAAACATCTGCTAAAGTTTTTTGTTAGCCCATATTAACAAACATCTGTTGAAAAGATAGTGTTTTATGTGAACTTCAGTGCTTTCTGAAGCACTCAAACTTGTTTTATAAATCTTAGTATGAAGTTTTATTATTTTTATAACAAGATTAAAAAGTGATTCATGGGCCCTTATTATATAGAACATCTTATGATTACACGTATGTGTTTTGTGGAAGAAGGGCCCTTGTATTTTTTATAACTTTGAGGGTAGAAAAATAAAAACTTGTACTAAAATATATTAATGGTCTATTATTTAGAAATGATAAAAATGTAGGAATCGTTGGCAGATATTTATTTAATAAATTATGCTAAATTTAAACAGTTTTTAACCAAAGAGTAATAAAAAAGAAGGTTTCTGTTTTAATACTCTTTACCAATTTCAGTTTGAACTTCATTAATTTGTAAGTTCTCTTGAAAAAAGTTCTCATAAAATTGACATATATATCCTCTCAAATAAAGTCCTCAATAGTAGATTTTAGCTTGTTTTAAAGCCATTTGGGTGCTGGACAAAGGGTCAAGTCTACTGGTAGATTCTTTGCATATCTGAATTGTTCTATAATCATTCTATAAGTACTGGAAACTAAGAGCAATCAACATGGTTTGTATTTTAAAATGCAGTACTGCTGAATTTTGAAAATGTTTTTTTTTTTTTTTTTTTAAAGGAACCAAAGCATTGTCTAAATCAAGCACTAAACTAGAGTAATGGACTGGCGTTGGGTTTGCTCTGCTCGTAACTAATCTTTCTTAGTATTCCTTTGGTACTTCAACAGTCTCTAGCTTTTTTCAAGTTGTTTCGAATCACTCCAAAGTCACCGTCATGCTGCCTGAAAGAGTGGGCTCTGCCTGGGAAAATGTGTATTACTTTACTTTGAATGAATTGGAAAGATATGAACAAAATTTAAGTAGTGTTTGATTTTTGTTTTGGCCACCAGCCGCGTCAGACATTAACCCTTGATTACAAAACATATTTTAGGGTCACGTATTCACAAAACTATCGTAAAATTTACTACTATCTTTGTTTTTTTTTAAGTATTGATTTTACACCAAGATAATTGATTTAAACCTATGTTTACATAGTCTGGGCATTATATAACTAGAATTTAATAAGAATAATAGTATATTAATGACTATATGTATCCTATAAATATTTTTTCCGATGCTTTCAATTTAAGCTACAATATGTAAGGGTTTCGAAAAAAAACAAAAAAATAACCAAAATTATTTTATTTTCCACAATTATGACAAAAATCAAAAAGTTTATTATAGATACTAGTAACGAAACATATTTTTTTTATTATTTTGCAAAAAACTCATAATTAGGTGGAACCATCAAGTTACAGATCGTTTGTAGTTCATAAAATTGCTCAATGTCCTTCATTGCATGCAACACAAGTTGTAGCTTTATGTTGGGCACATATTGCATGATTACAATGCTTACAGTAGGTAGTGGTCATTCTTCTCAAGTTTGAAGGGCAATAAAAACACACTTTCCTCGTTCCTGGTGGTGGGGCTTGGCCGGGATTGTCGGGTATTCCCAAAACGCATGAGAATTTAATATGAGAAAGAAATATGAAGAATAAAGATAAATCCTAATAAATATAAATAAAATAATATATATAATTAATAAATACCAATAAATATAAATAAAAAGAATAAATAAATCCCAAAATTTAATATGAGAAAGAAAAATCACCATTCACAAAACTATCGTAAAATTTACTACGCGAGGGTAGGTACGCATAGATAGACGTGCCGCAGGCAACTGACGGATCGTCCCTGACCTTGACCGGCAATTATAGGAAGCTACTGGGAGGGGGGTTGCGCCCGGCCCGTCAACTACTTCAATATGACAGATTTCAATTACCTGATTCGTAATTTTTACGAAAGATTTGTAGTTAAGGGTTAAGACCAACTGTGTAATATTTGAAAATTCATCAAAATTTTGTGAAATTTGATCAAAAAGGATGACTCCTCTGTGTTAGCACTGTATACTGCGACTCTGTGAAGGTATAATTAATTGAAGAATCCTCATTATGAACATGGACATTAAATATTTAAAGCCACAACAGTTGTTTGTAAATCTGAAATGTTATTGTGAACTTTGGCAACAGAATATTGTACACTCAACATATGTGATGTTAGTAGAATGGCAACAGGTGGTCTGCAGTGCAGTGGCTTAGAAAGAATACTGTACCAACTTCAAAATAAAACTTGGCAGACAAACTGATGAAATCATGGGGAAGCTGTTTATGCGTTCTCCGGAAGAAAGATCCATAGGCCCTTATTCCAGCTACCGTCTCAATTCTGTATAACTGTATAGCTACTTTTTTGTTACTTAACAACAAAAATTTCATCTAAATTGAACAAGGAAGGAGACAGAAAAAGTTTGATTAAAAACACAAGCAAAATAAATTTTTAATTTTAGGGAGTGTAAAAATGTATGGTAATAAAGTTCTGGAAATGTTTCTAATAAACCTTTTTGTCTATTAGAGTAAAAATTCATTTAAACATCAAACGGTTATTTTTTATTATATATTTAAATAAATTTTGGCCAGTTATTGTTTACATCTCGTTAAACTGATTTTCTATCATTACAAACTGAATAATCATAGAAAAAATGTCAGACTGGTAATTTTGAAAAGGGAAACTGGAATACTTATACAGTTTGTATTTAAAAAATTGATTAAATTTAATTATATACTACAGTATATAATTCTGATTAAAATAAACATTTAAACTTGTTATCTTATGAGCTTCCATGAGACATTTAAAACAGAGTAATTATACACATTTAGACAATAATGTTCATAAAATAAAAAATATTTTGATCTGTAATGTTTAATACATCTACCATTTTTAGCTCCTGAGCTACATGGAAGCTACGATGTTGTTCAGCGACTGTGGTGTCAACAGTAACATCATCAGCTGGAACAGACTGGTGTTGTTGTATGGCCCTCCTGGCACTGGCAAGACTTCTCTCTGCAAGGCCTTGGCACATAAGCTCTCCATACGCTTGGGTCACCGTTACACTCATGGGCAACTTGTTGAAATAAACAGCCATAGCCTTTTTTCCAAGTATTTTTCTGAGGTGACTGTTATAATTTACTTTGTATGAAATCTCTATTGTTATATATTTATTTTTTAGGCTGTGACTTGAAGTGGCCAAGTCTCCTTCAAATTATACAGTAGTTTATTTTTGCAGCATTGTGCAGTTTTCTCTCATACTTAGTAAAGTTGTATAGTGATACTGCAAAGTGTTGTTTATTGCTTCTATTAAAATGTAGCTACTTTACATTAATTATTAGACAATTTATCAAAAATCACCTTTTTTCAAGAGCTATGCAGACATATACGTACCAATGTATGTATATTAGTGAGTGTAGTGATGTAGGCCGGGAATATTCCCACTGGAAGGGAACCTATAAAATGGGAAAAATACCAGGAATATTTCTTTAGCCGGGGAAGATTCCCAAAAAGTGGGAATTTATAAAGATTCTTAGATTTTGAGTTATTTAACACTAACTGAACTTTTAACAACCTTAAAAAGTTAGTTAAGAAAGTTTATATAGTTTTATTAAATAGTTATGTTCAAATACATGAATTGCCTACATAAATAAGAGGGGAATGAGTAAAACCATCTTATAACAATTAAAAAGGATATCACAATCATACTATATGGGCTCTTGTATCAACTTTCTAGCATTCAAATGTTTTAAAAAATTAACATTTTTAGACAAAGTCTATTTCACATTTTTTATAAGTTTTTAAATTTCAAATTTGAAAAGGAGGTTGGTTGCACTGTGCTTTAATAACTGTAAGGGGGAAATTTAGTTCCTTCAATGTTTTTGATGAAATTTTCTTCTTCCCTTCAAATGGGCCTTTTTCTTAGTAGAGACACAATTACATCACAAAGAATTGGATAGTTAAATATTCGGGACCACTGGCTCCTTCTTCAGTCACCAAACAACTGGATACACACTGGATTTATTGTGTATGGGATGGTGGGTGGGTCAATACCACTGTACGTGTAAATGGGATGGTGGGTGGGTCAGTACCACAGTACCTGTATGGGAGGGTCGGTGGGTCAGTACCACTGTACCCGTATGGGATGGTGGGTGGGATTATAGATTAAGAGGAATGTGCACCTTTGCTGATATAGGGAAGAGGGTCCGAGGAGCACCAGTTCTCTCTGCTGCCACAGATCATAGGTTCAGTACATCTTTATGGGTCCATTCGAAGCTGTCAAATGATCTGTCAACTGTGCGAGCTGCCAAGTTGACATATTTGTCCTATAATTTAAAGCTAATGAACCCTTCACCACCAAAACCAAAAAAAGAAGGAGTCTTAAACCAGCTGCAATCAGAAGATGAAGGAAAGGACAAAGACCTATACCTAGAAATGTTGATGATGTTATAGAGGAAACAAGTGAAAGAGGACAATTTTTGTGGGTTTCCTCCTGAAGAAGAGGAGGAGGAAGAAGCAAAAGATGATGCCAAAGGTTTGACGGACTTCAAAAGCGACTAGGCAACTCGTAATTAAGTGCATTTGCATGTATTATTCAATTATAACATGCTTTTTGAACTTATAACTGTGTTTAAGCTTTATTTAATCACAAAATTACTGAATTTGGCGATTATTAAAAAGTTTTCAAACAATTGTCCTATTAAATCATATATTCCCAGAAAGTATTCTTCAATTATAATTTTTCCTCTGAACTTTAAACAGTACCTTAAGAATAAATAAATAAAAATAAAAAAAAGTACCTGAGTTTAATTTTAGCATCTATTTAATGCATGTTACCTCCAATAGGTTTTGGAGCTATCTTGCTTTAAAATTATGAATTCCCAGGAATATTTCCATGAGATTAAGTTCCTGGAAATTTCACATTACTAAGTGGGTGGGTGGATCTCTACCCCTGTACGTGTATGGGAGGGTGGCCGGGACAATACTACCGTACTGTATAAGTGGGTGGGTGGATCATTAAAGGGTTTTAACTCATTAAAGCTGAAGGTCGTAAGAAGATCTTGTATATATATATACATGGCTTTATCAATATATATATATATATATATATATATATATATTGATAAAGTATTCCTTGCATTTGCAAGGTTGTGATGTTTTTTCCCGCGCAGGAATAAAACCATCATGTTACATGTGCCTCGGATAACTCAGCCTACAAAATGGGTTATAGGATCGGATCTTTGTCGGTATATGTGAACGGCTTATACGACGAATGTAGAATTATTACTAACCTAATGATTATAAATTATCAACCTCGTCAGTAAGTTATAATCATTGCCGAACACGTTAAGGGGTAAATGGAACAGGATAAATAAGGTATTAATGAAACTAAAACAAAATCCTTGCTAACTTCTAAATGCTTTGCCACGGCGGTGAGGCTGGTGGCGAAAGAATAAACAAACTAAAATGAACTAGCCTACCATGGCTGTGAGGCCGGTGGCGATCGAGCAAAACAAAACTAAATCTAATTATTTTGCCACGGCTGTGAGGCCGGAGACGATCGAGCAAAACAAAACTAAAGCCAATTGCCAAGACTGTGAGGCCGGTGGCGAAAGAACAAATGAACTAAATATATTTAAATTACCATGGCTGTGAGGCTGGTGGCGATAGTACAAACTAATGAAAATTTAATCAATTTTGCCACAGCTGTTGATCTACAGCGGTGGTGATAGAACAAATAAACTATCGTTCAAACAATTTTGATTTAAACCACGGCGATTAAGCCAGTGGTAATCATGTGAATTTATTTAAACCACAGCGATTAGGCCGGTGGTAATCATATAAGTTTATCTAAACCACGGCGATTAGGCCGGTGGTAATCATTATTTTAATCGAAAGGACACTCACTGAAATGAACAGTGATAACAGTACACACTCCCTTAGTACACTGTAGTTAGATACTTATATGGATTACCCAGTAATGATGGGTTAACCCGTGTCGACTTGAAACGACTCGATTATACCAGTAGGAGAGTGTTCAGTACTCGCTTTGGGAGCTCAGGCCGTAATGCCAAACTTTCACTCAGTCAGCCGGTTGTTCATCTTCCCCTACTCTCTCGTCTCCCTCTCTTGCTCCAGTGGCCACAGATCAGCTGTTCCCAGCTTAGCAGCTGATCGCTTTACCCACCTGCTTACTTTTACCCCAGGCTAATTTTAGCCTGTTACAAGATTATAAATTTTTATGTTGTAATATGGTTTAATTTTAGTAGGTTTTTAAAGTAATTTAATAAGAAAAATTTGTTGAAATATAAATTAATCTGTATACATTCATAATTCCTGTCTCAAAAGCGTTATGTTAAAGAACCATTTGTTTTGAATATTAATACTGTTGTAAACATTGTTTTTTTCAGTAATATTGTACCAGCATGCTATTCTCTCACTCAAGGGTTTTTTTATGTTCATCTGTAAAGATATATAACTCTTAAACAGCAGTAAAGGATTTCAATTAAGAAATATAAAATAATTTTCTAAGTTATCAGTCTTTAAATTTGTATATTGTGTTGGAAATAAATGCATTAATTGCTAGTTTGGTTTTACAGAGCGGAAAGTTGGTGGTGAAAATGTTTGACAAAATTAGGGAGCTGATTGAGGACAGCAATGCATTAGTGTGTGTTCTAATTGATGAGGTGGAGAGCTTGACTCGAGCGAGAGAGTCGTCCATGTCAGGAGCTGAGCCTTCTGATCTCATCCGCGCTGTCAACTCTGTCCTCACTCAGATAGATCAGATACGAAGGTACTGTGACTATAATGATTTTGTAAATATTACTTTAAAATTAACTTTGATTGGACAGAAAGTATTTTAAATGCTAAACAAAGAAAAATGTACTAATCTCTGGGTGATTTGTTGATTTTTTTAGAGTCTTCGATGTGATATTTTATAGAGGATTGTTGATGTTCAGAGAAGATCAATCAGGGAGTCTGTGAGAATGCCTATATGTAAGATAGCGCACTCTTTTGATTAGACAGCCACTAAAGCCCTAAAAGAAGACTGACATATTAGATAAATGATGCTCTGTTTGATATTAATAAGGAATAAAATAACATTAAAGGAATTAAAGGCAGCATATTTCGATTACGTCCAGTCAATCTTGTCCTTTGGGAATATTGCTTTGGGAGGCGCAACAAGTTCAGATCTTGAACCTCTTTTTATCACCCAATTAAGTAGGGCTAAAGAAGCCAAAAGATATCCTGGTGACACTCTTGTTCATGAAACATGATTATCATATGGATTCCCCATGCTCAAACAATAAACGTAAACAAGGGATTGCCAAAGTAGTTATTCTATATGATTTATTTATTTATTTCTAAGACGCCGATCGTAGAGATGTGGGCGAATATGAAGGGTGTAATGAGTGAAGATGAACGAGTGTATTCATTGTTACTATATGAGTTTGACTTAGTTTAGAAAGGACTATTTATTAATATCCCAATAGCCAGGGCAACTATGGGACCTACAGCTTTACGTGGAATCCGAACCACGTAGTGTTGGTCTGATTTTCAGCTAAATGACAAGTCTGACACTCGGTTCTCTCCCCTATATAACATCCGAACATTGACTACCATCCAACATGGTCTCCCCAGACTTCTCTAGTAGTGTCTATATCGATGGCAATCACTGAGCGGACGCCATTAAAAAAAGAGTGATATCAGGTTAGTTTTTCTTTGTTGTAATATTTATTTCACTTGTTTCTATCAAACTCTTTCTTAGTAAGAACAGTTTGAAAATACCTACGCTCCATTTCAAAAGTATGTAGACCTGAGTTTACAAAAACACTGTTGCTAGACAAATAATGATAATTACAGTAGCCACGGAATATCTTGAGCTGTCGAAACCATTACTTTTCAAATGCTTGGTGGTTAGCGGAGGGGAAGGGTAAGGCATACGCATGCGTGGCTTTGTACTAAGTCTGAGATGCAGACATTGGCTACCGATGCTGATCAGCTGATTGGAGAGTGGATTATCGCTGCCTTCTTTTTGTATCGAAAGCGTTTCTTGTTGCAAATATTAGTGCGATTTCGTTTATATTATTAGTTGTTATGTAATTAATAACTGAGTCACAGATGTTGTAATCTAAATATTAATTTAATTAAAACAGCGGTCTAACTTTAAAGAGATTAAATTTAATATTGTTCACAAAGTTATATACAAGTAATTATACAATTAAATTACGGCCTGCATTCAATCAAAACTTGTACAGTACTTATTTACTAACATAACCTACATTCTATAAATTAATAAGTGTTAAATTATTTGGTACAGTAGAACCCCGCAAATCCGAACTAATTGGGGGGACAGCTTGTTCGGATTATCCGAAAAATAGTGTATAGAGTTACTGTACTAACATTAGCACAGTTGTTCAACGTTAACTGACAGTTTAAGATGCCGTCTGTGCATGTGTGGCGCTGAGGGCGTGGCGACAGGGCATTGACCTACTTCCCCTCTACCTGGCAACGCTGGCGTACAGTTCCCTACAGTTGTAGCTCAGTAGCCGTCTTGTGTAGTCAGTGCCGTTGTCGTATATACTCCGCCGTTAGTCTCGTTAATTCATTGAAGTTTGTTTAGTTTGTATATAATATAACAATATATTTTACTACTGTACTAATACTGTAGTGAATATTATTCACTACTGTACTGTATTAGTACAGTATAGTAGGTAGTAAAATATATTGTTTACATTTCGATAGGCCTACAAAAGTGGGAATAAATTTCTTTGTGGTGAATTGTTATGCGAGTGTTTGTGTCAAATGTTTAAAGTGAGAAAACAATTTTACTGTAGGCCTACAGGATCTGGTGTTCGGATCTACAGTATAGCCTACATTAAAGTTACCATTTTTCCATACAGTATTATGATCTATGTAAAATTGTTTTCTCACAGTTTCTATTTTTAGTTCACTGCAACAAAAGACAATACAGTGCCCTCAACTGATAAGTGTTTAACTGATTATATAAGCTTTACAATGGCCACTAAACGAAAACACAGCTCATGTACAATTAAAGAAAAATTGGACGTTTTAAAACGATTAGACAAAGGAGAAAGTGCGTCTAAGATAGCTTTACAATTGGGAGTAGGTAAGGCCACTATAAGTGACTGGAAAAAAATAGGGCAAAAATTGAAAAGTTTTCAGGCAGTACAAGTGAAGAAGCATTGCAAAAGCGACACAATTCTTCTGTATCGGCTCATGATCATCTTGATGAAGCGGTATTCCTATGGTTTAGCCAGGAGAGGCAAAAGGGAGTACCTATAAGTGGACCTTTGATCCAAGAAAAGGCCTTGCAACTTAACGAATGTATGAATGGCAGTCCGTCATTTGTTGCAAGCAATGGTTGGCTAAACCGCTGGAAAAATAGACATGGTGTTCGTCAGCTCGCAATTACAGGCGAAAAGTTGTCATCAGACGTTACCGCTGCAGAAGCATTTGCACTAGAGTTCAAAGATACAATCACAGACAATTATTCACCTCAACAGATATATAATGCAGACGAAAGTGGATTAAATTTTAAGTCACTGCCTAATAAAAGTCTAGCATCGAACGAAGAAGCGTGTGCGCCTGGGTTTAAAATGAACAAGCAACGTTTAACTGTAATAGCTTGTTGTAATGTGGTGGCAACTAACAAATTGCCATTGATGGTTATTGGCAATTCAAAGAAGCCACGCGCTTTGAAAGATGTTAATATGGATGTTCTGCCTGTGTATTATAGAAATCAGAAGAAAGCCTGGATGAATAGTGCTCTGTTTAAGGAGTGGTTTGAAAAACAATTTGTTCCTTCAGTGACTAAATTCAATGAAGAAGTGGGGTTACCCAACAGGGCACTACTTTTTCTTGACAATGCTTAATCACACCCTTCAGAAAAAGAACTGACATGTGGTGAAATTAGGGCTGTTTTCTTACCACCAAATGTCACTCCATTATTGCAGCCAATGGACCAGAGTGTCCTGCAGTTTATATAACTCTATTATAGAAAACATTTGGTACGGACACTTCTATCAGATGAAGAAAGTTCCATCACTGACATCCTGAAAAGAATCACGATAAAAGATGTAATTTATTGGGTGGCTGAAGCCTGGGACAACTGTCCTGAAACTTTGATTAAAAAGTTGTGGAAGAAGCTGTGGCCAGATTTACAATTTGAAGAAACATGGCATTTTCAAGCTCCACTACAAAATGACCTCCTAGATGTCATTCAAAAACTTCCAGGATGTGAAGAAGCTGGAGAAAATGATGTCATAGAATGGGTTGGTGTTGACGATAATGGCCACCAAGAATACAATGATGAGGAAATCGTAAATTTGGTTCAACCTCAAAGCCCTAATGAAGACGAAGAAAGCGAGGAAGAAATTTCCCAACCAGATCGAGTGTCACACGCAGATGCCACTAAAGCCCTGGATGTGGCTCTACGATATGTGCACAACAATACGATATGTGGCTCTCTTGGTAAACAACCTGCAAACTGTACCCATACACGTACAATAGTATTGACCCACCCGCCCGCCCATACACGTACAGTGGTATTGACCCACCCACCCACCCATACACGTACAGTGGTATTGAACCACTCATACACGTACAGTGGTATTGACCCACCCACCTACCCATATACGTACAGTGGTATTGACCCACCCGGCCACCCATACACGTACAATGGGTATACGCATCAGCTGACGTAATGTTAATGCGTAGATGGCTTAACATTGCCGCTTCTAGTCGCTACACATCTATGCGTCAGAAGAAAATTACAGAGTTCTTTAAGAACACACCTTAATCTTTTATATTTTTATACTGTATTTTATCTAACGTTGTATTCATTCTGTACTAAACTGTACTTCACTGTATTTCAAGTTCAATTATAAACCATGTTAACGATGTTGAAGGTGTTTTTGTTATTTAAAATTATGTTTTTGTCTGTTATTTCATTCCCGTTTTTGCGACTCCAAATTTACTGAATACAGTATTTTAACTTGTTAAAAAAAGTTTCCGATCCCCGTCAGTTCGGATTTGCCGAAAATTCGGATTTGAGGGGTTCGGATTTGCGGGGTTCTACTGTATTCTATATAATTTTATTTTTCTCACTAAAGATTAGACAAAGATAATAATGGCTTAAAATTATAACATAACACATTATAATACCAAGTAATATGATTATAAATAAATATCAGTGAGTAATCAGATGGGAGTTTATAGTTTAGTTATAAAATAGGTACTTTGTGGACATGGTGAGTTGATGTTTACACCAATGCTAGTAGCACGCTAAACGTTGTTTATTGGTTTAAGTTCTTGTAATTTTTGTGGATTAGCTTTTATTCGGCTGTGATGACTGGTACTCAGTATAATTTGGTACTGTTGTTATTAGCTTGATTCATGCAAACCAAATAAAATGGTTTCCAACCATAAATGTTGATCAGCGATTTTTAATAGGCCTAGGTGTTTATTTTACAGTGTCGGGATATGCAGTCAGCCATTAACGACGCCTTCTAAGCCTTGCCTTAGATCAAACGTCAGTTCAATATTTTATGATTTTTTTTTTAAAGTTGATGGTTTTTTATAAATTGCGAAAAAAAACGGTACTTTTTATAAACAATTGCTAATAATAAATTGTTAACGAGTTATGAAAATAATTTGACAGGCATGGTTCAACACACAATTAAATTAAATTCTCTATAATTCAAAAAAAAAATCATGTAATTATCATTATTCGTCTAGGAACGGTGTCTTTGTAAACTCAGGTCTACATACTTTTGAAATGGAGAGTAATATTTCTCTCTGTGATAGGTATTCTGAATAAAAATTTGTCTACATTTTTATTTTATCAACCACAATCTCAGAACAGCATACAAAGGCATAAAATATATTGAAATGCTTAGTTTACAATCTCAGGACTATTTTTGTTAGAGCTATGGTTAGGACTATTCTGTGCATCAGATTGGTACCACTATCAAGCTGATATGTAGTAGAAAACAATAAGTTTTAGCAATTTAAAGCTGGCGACATTCAACGTGCTCCAACTGCACATTCTGGAAAAGTGTCGACGAACTTGATATGAAACCTGCAGATCTAGGTTTAACAAAATATACTTTAGTGTAAATTCTTGTGACAAAAAATTGACAAAGCATTCTTAAACATAGTTAACATCAGGCAGTACATTAGTTTATTTTCTTATTTAACTCAAATTAATTTTTGTTCTAGATATCCAAATGTGATGATTCTTACAACTTCAAACATCACAGGAGCTATTGATGTAGCATTCCTAGACAGAGCTGACATTAGGCAGTACATTGGACTACCTTCTTACCATGCCATTTTCAAAATATACTTATCTTGCATCAAAGAATTGATGAGGGTTAGTTTCACTTTATTGCTAAGAAACACGTGATATTTTCATTTCAGTTTTATAATACAAAGTCAATTTTGCATCCCTAATGATAAATTAACTAATTATAAAATGGGTTTTAATCAACAATATTTCAAAGTGGGTTATGCTTTTAGTACAGAAAAATGCCTATGACATTGCAAATTTTCAACCATTGTGTTTTTTATTCTGTAAGGTGACTGCTTATATTCAAGTCGTTGCTAAAAATAACCAAAACATACCTTTCTAAATTATTTTCCTTATTTGACAGAAAAACATATTTTTATTTATATTCTATGTAATTTTTCTGTTATATACAGACTATTCAACAGCATTGTATTAAAATTGTTAAAATTTTTGTGTTGGGTTACATAAGATGAACTAAACTAAAAATGGTTTGAGTTATGATAAAATTAACAAAACCTAGCACCAGTGGATGTAGGAAATTCATTAATAATAGTTTCATTTTATTATATGGACAGGATACAGTACAAGTGAACTTCACACAACACAAAGTTATTACAATATAAGCACAAGTATAATATAATACAAGTACAAAATGCACAAATATTATAGTGATTGATTTCGGTGAACCATGCTCACCTTCCTCAGACCAGAGGGATTCACAAAAGAATGGAAATTGGTGTTCAACAACTCAATTTATAGAGGCCTACAACCACGTGTTCTTATTGGCTGGAAATGTCAAAATGGCGGCTGCTGTGATATTATTGGCTAATTCATATTGGCTGTTACTTTTGTTCTTTTACACTGAAAATTTGTTATTAAGAGGGCTCTAAACCCTTGTGCTAAATAGCGTAAAAACTGCTTTGCGTGGTCCAAGATACTGCTTTTATTTAGTGTCGTAAAATTATAAATGAAATATCTATTTAAAGATAAAAACCTTTTTGACTAGAATCGCTTTGTGAAATTTTCAAATTCTTCTTTATTTTAATTTTATAGGTTATTGAAGTAATTCAGTATCTAAACGAGTGCCAAAATAAAACTAGAACGATTATCAAAATTTCAAAAAGTTATTCTTGTCAGAAATGTATCTTGTTTAATTTAGTTTTGGTTTTAGATCGATATCTTCAAAGGTTTAGCCACAATATGAGACCACGCAAAAGCCAGGATATAAATAATTTAATACATTTATTACTTCATTGTATGTTTGAATTCAATCACCAAAACTGAGCATTATTAAAATATTAACTTGTTCTTGTTCACCTTACACCACTATAAAGTAGAATAAAGTTGTAACTCTGGCAAGAGACTGTATTAATAATGAAAATACTCAGGCCCAATAGGACTGCAGGAACCAGCCTGTTAAGTTAGTCCCAAGAGCATTTACTGCTTTGTTATTTCACATGACTGCTGATTGTTTAACTGATGCCATTCATGATAAGGTTTAGATGAGACCTCCAATTTGCGCTTTTAATTTCTTTTACCAAGACCTTTAAAAGGAGGGATAACATGAGGTGGTTTGCATTTAACAATTTTGAGTTGGACCCAAAATATCCAACTGTCTTATGCATAAAAAGTACATTTGTGCCATATTAAACACATATGAGTTTGGTTGTTCTACACCAACACATTAATAAGTAAGTTAATCGGAGTGTCTTAAATACAAATTTAAAATACAGTTATATTATTTTAAACTGATAGCTGGATTGGGATCACTCACTCACTGACTGACATAAATGTTGAGGCACTTCCCGGTGTCCTATCCCCATAAAGTGTATACTTGAATTGAAGCTCTCGGTCTGAAACCTCCAGGAAAATTCATAAAAGTTTACTTTTTTCACTCATAAACAAGATGGTGGCCTTTTTTACCCCAAAACTGCCCCAATGGGGTAAAAAATTATCTTATTGGAAAATCACAAAAAATAGTTTTTATAACCTAACTTTAGAAAAAGCTTGAGTAAAATATTCTAACCTTCACAGTTCTACACACGTAACAAATGCGTGCTTTATTTATGAGTTTCCCCAGCTGAAAATATAAAAAATTTGGGGTATAGGGGGCCAAAAACTGAAAATTTAAAAACTTTTAAAACTGATGTTATCTACTCAAATGGGGCATCAATTTAAAGCTATTTTTCTTCTGAATCCAAATATACCATCAGATTCTGAAAGGCCAAATAATAAGGGGTATATGCTTCAAAACACAAAACAATCCCCTAAAACCAAAAAAAATTTAATACTAAAATAAAAAACCCAAGTGGGGATCAAACTATAGGTGTTTATCTCTTATATAGCGTAATACCATTGTATATTGGGAGACACAATGTTTAAGGCCTCTTCCCACACCCTTCCCAAATAAAAAATGTGCTCCTAAACCAAAAATTGTTTGATGTTTAAGTAATACACCCATGAGGGGAATCAGATTAAAGGCATTTTTCTCTTATTTACTAATATACTGTCAGATTTTAGAAAATAAAATGTTTATGGGCTCCACTGCCCCATAAACCAAAATTCATGGAATACTGCTTAAAAATCCTGGCCGATTTTCCTCACAAGGCGACATGCTGAGATCCACAAATGGAACTGAAGCAGAGTGCCTTGGTGAGGCCGTAGGCCGAGTTTCACAAAAAAGAGGCCTATAGTAAAGCATCTCGGTGAGGCCGTAGGCCGAGCTCCCCCTACGAGGTCGTAGGCCGAGTTCCACAAACGGTAGAGTTCCCAGGCGAAGCCATAGGCCAAGCTTCCCTCATGAGCGTAGCGAGTGACGACAGGGTTGGCACATGAAGTGTGCAGAGGTGTCCTCTAATATATATATATAAAGGCCAAATACCACTCACTCACTGATCACTGTTTCTCAAAAACCACTAAACCTCCGAGGCTGAAATTTTGTAGGATGATTGGTCTTATATTGTTGGTATGCAATAAGAAGGGACTTTGAAAAATTCTGCATAGTTCCGAAATGTCAGCCTTTTTTACCCTCAAACTGCGTCAATGTATTTCTTATAGGAAAATCACAAAAAAAGTAGTATTCCTGACCTAACTTGAGAAAAAGCTTGAGTAAAATTTTCAAACCTTCACAGTTCTACCTGCTTAACAAACGTGCACCGTATATATGAATTTTAGCTTAAAAACTTAAACCTTTGGGGTATCGGGAGTCAAAAAACTGAAATTTTTGAAAATATAGAATTTTGTAATGCTGATATTATCTACTCAAGTGAGGTATCAAATTAAAGCTATTTTTTCCTGAATTCAAATATACCACCAGATTTTAAAAAGGGGTATATGCCCCAAAAACAAAATAAAACCTCCTAAAACCAGTAAAAGTGTAATACTAAAATAAATAGCCAAGTTTGATACCAAACTATAGGTATTTATCTCATAAATCACATAATACCATTATATTTTGGAAGAGACAATGTTTAAGGGCTCTGTCCCCCCTCAAGCAAATAAAAAATTGGCTCCAAAACCCAAAATTGGGTAATACACCCAAGTGGAATGCCAAATTAAAGGTATTCTTCTCTTTAATACTAATTTATCATCAGATTTTAGAAAAGACTATGTTTTGCCCAAAAAAACCAAAATTCATGGTTATACTGCTTAAGGATCCTGGCTAGGCAGTAGGCCGATCTTCCTCACGAGACGACCTGACAAAACCCAAAAATGGGACTGTAGCAGATTCTTGGTGAGGCCGAAGGCCAAACTTTTCACCGCGAGGCCGTAGGCCGAGTTCCACAAAGTGGCCTTTAACAGAGCACCCTGGAAAGGCCGTAGGCCGAGTTCTACTAAAAGGCAAAAGGCAGTCTCCAGGCGAGGCCAAAGGCAGAGCTTCCTTCACGAGCGTAGCAAGCGACGGGGTTGCCCTCGGTAACTATATATGTATATTGAAAAAAAAAAATTAAAATGGTGGCAACTCAACATTCTTAAATAAAAGGTATGTTGTGTTCTATCTCTTTTTAAATCTCTTTAAAATATAAATTAAAACCATTTGTCTAGATAATTATCTTTGTGTTGGAGCTCTAAAGTTGTTTTTATAAAAGAATTTTTTATAAATGTTTGATTCCAGGTAAATTTAATTGTATCAGTTCCACAGTTTGATTCTCTGACATTTGAAAGACTTCATCTAGAGCCAAGCAGTGGAGAGGCAAATACAACCCATCAAAGTGTGCAGCGACTTCTAGCTGTATCCAGGTGCATACACAATTTACGAGTTATTTGATATTAGCAAAGTGTCTGTACTTAACTGAAGACTAATTGTTTTCATTTGTCTTCCACAGTTTTTCTATTTACTATCTAGAATATTAAGAGAGATAGGACATCAGCAAACTTACCTTAAAAGACAAGTTCACTAACATCAGAGTAGTAGTCACAAACACAAAATACACAAAAGCTCACAAATTTTCAACACCACTGGCATTTTCTTCAGGTGAGTAGAGGGAGAGAGAGAGAGACACTGGGTTTAACCTAACCTAATATTTATTATCTAGAGAAATTAATTTTCATATCTAAAACTATTCATGAGCATGTGAAGACATTTGTAGATTTTAATCATAAAAGAAATATGTAATATAAATGAAGTGCAATTTGGATTTATGTTGTGTTATTCGTCTATATAAGGACCTTACATCTTTTGAGGACCAAGCGGCACTATACTGCAGTTTGTGTAACTTCTGAAAAAGACCACTATGGTATAAATTCTGCTGATTGCAGATCTCGTTACAAAACGTGGTGTTACTTTACTGCTGATTATTTAATCTTCTCCCATCAAACGTTTCTTTTTTTATTATTTAATAGGCCATACTAGGTTATAAGGGTCCATTAAGTTGCCCATCATTTTTATAGTACTGTAGAATTTATATTACTTAATCATCTGTGGTTGAAACTGGCATTCTATACTAAATAAGCAAATTAATAGGCCTTAACAAATGTCTTTTTTATTATATATATATAAAGAAAAAAAAAATATTAATTCTAACCAAAAATATGTAGACTAATTTAGACATAAGACATTATTCCTGTGCATATGTAACACTACTGAATAAAGAAATTTTGAATTGATTTGAATTGTATGTCGTGGGTGGATGGAAGAGTTTGTCAGTTTGTATGTAATGGGTGGGTTAACCCATAACAAAAAACTATACGGGGTTAACCTCTTAAACTGCTGGGCTATTAGCGCTTGGGTTATAGTCATATACAGGATATTTATAGTCACTGTTATCAGAAAATAATGAATCTCTGAAATCATTGTTTTTGTTTAGTAAATTGTCAATCTCCTGTTCTGTTACAAGTGCCTGAAATCTACCAACAGACACAATTTTTACAATAATATGTGGCATAAACAACAAGCATACAACAGGTGTAAAATTAAATGAAAATCATACTGATAATACAGTAAAAAAGTCTATTAGTTCACCTATAGTTGTCATGAGCATGCTGTTATAAAAAATTAACAAATACCAACTGGTCATTAACAGCACATTGCACAATGAGTACAGAACGACAACTCACGTTTTTTGTCTCTCTCACAAGACATCTCACGTTGCATTGTGCAATCGGTAAATTGACTGTTAATAATCTATGTATTATTAAATTGAGTGCAGAGAAATTCTGAGCATATGTATGATAAATGCGGCATGTGTCTGTAAAAAAGCTGAATGTTTTTATTAATTCAGATCAAATCTGCTATGGTTTTTTAAATTGTAGGATCGTAAGGTAGCATTTCTCTCTGAAAAAATGCCTAAAACATGGGTTTCTATTTCAGTGATTTGGTGCATAATAATAATAATCGTATTCTAAAACTAGAAGTGTCATTTGATAGGTGAAAATATATTCTAGTGGACTATATATTGGTTTTTGTAAAAAATGGAGCATTTTTATACTTTTGTCACAGTTAAATATGCTAACTTAAAATGTCATTCTGGATGATTGTATTAATGATATCAAGTTCTCTAGAATGGGTTTTTAATAAGCATGTAATGTTCTGTATAGCTCATTATCAATCAATCAAAATTACTTTATTCATGAAAGTACAAATTGTACATTTGAATGGTGTCACAGTTATATTACATAACAATGTTACTAAAATAAAAATCCTTAACCAAAATATTCACTTATGGTGTACAGAGGCTTATTGACTAAGTACATTTTCACAGCTTTTTTAAACTTTAAAAAGTCTACAGTAGTCTTAACCCTTTGCGAGCTAATTTAAATTCTTAACGTAAGCATATATAAAACTTGCTAGGGTCACTACTAAATTTTTTACCAATATAT
The DNA here is from genome assembly GCA_035578905.1 of Stictocephala bisonia. NCBI lineage: Eukaryota > Metazoa > Arthropoda > Insecta > Hemiptera > Membracidae > Stictocephala > Stictocephala bisonia. The sequence goes on along the minus strand of JAQJVL010004342.1, from coordinate 1,392 downwards.
AACATTATGCTTCAAAATTAACTATTATATGCTAAATGAACTAATATTTGGCTGAAATAATTTTGTTTACATTTTTTTCCAAAAATAATACTTGCGTATATACACGTCATTAGCTTTTAAGTGAAATTGTTTTGTATGTTTTTACCCGTCATTAGCTTGTTCTACTAAAATCAGTTGTTAGGTAAGTTTGAAATAAAACACTAATTAGTTGTTAATTTCATTTGATTGTTTTATCTAATGACTAAACATGATATTACAAGTGTATTCAAGCATATTTCTCTTTAGTATGAAATGCCTCAAAGCAGATTTCTGGATGCAAGTGAGGCTTTTCCCGGCAGATATTGCAAAAGTAAACAACTAAACTACATAAATAAAATAAACAGAACAAATCGAATTCATAAGTCGAAGTAACTCGTGTCTAAGTAAACAAAGTGTGCGGACACTCGTCGGAATGCAGCAGACGAAGCATTGGACGCTGGACTAACAACGACACAAGTTTTAGAGAGAGATGAGGGTAGGGAAGGGGGGAGTCAGCTATAGTATTGGGTGGAGGGTGTAGTATTACTAATAACGAATTGTGTGTGACCTTGGGAGGATGGGATCAAACAAACTCAAATTTCATATGACGGGTATTCCTGGCAAACGCTCGTTGAGCTAAAAACAGTGTGTGTGTGTGTGTGTGTGTGTATATGCATATCGCTCGCTCGGAGAAAAATGTTTGCGTATATAATTGGCATATGCCAGTGAAAGGTTAATTTCATTCGGTAAATTGTTAAAAAATGTAATTCCACAATATGAAGGTTTACTTTCAAATAAGGTGAGCCTGTGATTAGAAAATGAAAAATTATCCTGACTGCGTGTATTATAATTATGATGATTGCCCAATTTTAGTATTGCTGAAGCATTTTTATGTATGTGCAGAATTGTTTCATAAATAGATAAACTGTAATCAGTCATAATACACATTTATTTTAAATGATTTCTAACAGAATCGTTCCAATTTAATCTGCGAATTACTCTTATTGATTCTTTTCGTAGCAATAAAATATTATGAAGATTTTAAGCAGCAGTTGCCCCATAAATTATCCAAAGGATAAATGAGAATGTATAAAAGAGTAATATATTAATTTTAAAGTTTTTTCATTAGAGAAGTTTAATATTCTTTTTAAAGCAAATATGCCTGACGACATCTTTTTACATATAAATTTAGCATGGGTGTCCCAGGAAAGGGATTTGTTAATATGTAATTCTAGGAATTTGAACACTCAACATTTTCTAAAGTATGGTCATCAATTAAAAAATGCTTGTCATTGATTTTATTGCTACTCTTAAGAGAAAACGCCATGCATTTAGTTTTGTCATTGTTGATTAGCAAATTAAGACTGTTAAGGT
>JAQJVL010004341.1:0-46497 GCA_035578905.1 Stictocephala bisonia | reverse complement strand
TGAATTGACCCTCATTTTTCTACATCCCGTGCCAACATTCTACGGCATGATTAGAGTCAGGTTCTTAAGAGGATACTGTTATGGCCGGATGCTCGTAAGGAACGACTTACACGGTGTTTTATCGTAAGAGGTATTGATTTACACAAGAGACGCTCACATGTTTGGTTACTAATCTGTTCGATCACACTAGTCCCTTACTCCTCGGTAGACAAAGGCAGGGGAATGTCACAGAAATGGGCCAACAAAGCATGGCAGGTATTACATTTTCTACTAAAGGAGTTAATTATATTCTGCAAAACGTAATTATGATACAATACTACTACATATTTTGCGATCAGACGAAGTTAAACATCTGATCTCTCAACGGTCACCCATCCAAAGAACAGCCACAATCAAGAACGCCGGAACCCTCGTTCAAGGTCACTGGCATATAATTTTACTTATCTACACCACAGATAATGAGTCAACATACTTCAAATCCAATAGTGAGCTGAGTGTGTCGAACAGCCATTTATCCAGTTTGCCATGCAGAAGGCAGAGCCAGCTTCGTCAGTCCCTCCCTTTATTCATCCTAAATCCTCAAACGTAGTAATTATTACTACACACACATATATATAAAGATGTACATTAGTTGAAATCTATTTGTAATAGACAACATGGAGTTCAAATCAAATATCTTTATTGTTGTTGACAATATAATTGCATAACAAACGTCATTACATTAAATTGAAATAAATGAGTTTATGAATACATTTAATAATTAGAAACAATTGGTTACCAAACTACACATTGTCATTAAAATATTCCACTAGACTGTAATATTCTTTTTCAATAAGAAGTGCCTTGAGATTCTTTTTAAATTTGGGTAAATTTGGTTCTCCTTTTAATCCTGTTGGCAATTTATTAAATAATTTGATGCAAGAATAGTAAACCTGTTTTTGAAAATGAGAAGATTAATGGCCAGGAATAGCTAATGAGCATAACTGTGTACTTCTAAGCATATGGTTGGTTGGTGAGGGCAAAGGAAAAAGGTTTATATTTTTCTTTAGAAATATTAATGATTCATATATATAAATGCTAGAAAAAGTTAAGAGGTCGTTCGCTCGAAAGATGCCTCTGCAAGTTGATGAACTTCCCATCCCCAGAATGTTTCCTATTGCTTTCTTCTGAATTACAAACAATTTCTTTGTGTGAGAGCTTTCATAACCCCAAATTGGAATACCGCAGGACAGGTGAGGTATGAAACACCCATGATTTATCTTATAGTTCCCGATGTATCTTATAGTAGCGATCTTATAGTTCGCTGCGGCTAAAAGAAAGCGACCTCTGTTTCTTCTCTATGTGTGCACACACTACATCAACGATCTGTACATGTTTTGTTTACTATCCTTAGATCCGGTTTATACAAATTAAGGTACCTACTTTGCAAGTTTGAACCATATGTGTTAAATATACATTTTAAATCAGGTGTTTAGGGTTACAATTTAAAGACGATTTTAATCACGATTAATGTAGCACTGTTCTTGGTTCTATCTTAGTATCAATGTGTCCCGAACCATTTAACTCTAACAAATTTAACTGTATCCAACGGGAATCAAAACTTCGTACTGGCTCATTCGCTTGTACACTAGGAGTCCTAGTTCTTTTCCTAATTAGCTGTGGATAAGTGGACTTAGTAACCAGCGTTCGATACCATGAAACGATGCAGGTGGGCAAGAACCTCGTGGAATAGGTTGGAGTACACATAGGAGGCATTTCGCCAGACAATGGTTATTGGGCTACTAATAAAAGGATCTTTTTGAGTAACAGTCGACCTTAGTTAGAAACAATGACTACACTCGTTCATCTTCACCAATCACTCGTTTACCTACCAGATTCGCCCATGTCTCTACGATCAGCGCCTTCGTACTGGATGATACAGTGTTTACGGCGGAGCGTATGACGTCACAAATTAAAGTCACTACTTAACACGGCACCAAGACCAGAAACGATAAAACTGCTGAGTCTTTACTAACCCAGGATTTTATTATTCACTGCTGATTCCTTAATGAAAAAACTAACACAAAGGTTCCAAATTCAAAAGACGACTTTGAAAATAAGTACGTACGAAATAAGTACTCGTTCATACCGTCGTAATTATGAATAAAAATAGTTTTGTCCTGTTTTATTACTTATCTCAATACTTAACAAAAATATACACGTGTTATACTGATTAGAAATAATCTGAATCGATATATTGCTTTAACATGTATGAAAAACAATTAAAAGCCGTTTAACTAAAACCTCACAGTAACCTTCAAAACAAACAATAACTGTACTAAACTTGTTGGTTTGAAAACTTCAAATATCAAAAACAATTAAAAGCCGTTTAACTAAAACCTCACAGTAACCTTCAAAACAAACAATAACTGTACTAAACTTGTTGGTTTGTAAACTTCAAATATCAAAAACAATTAAAAGCCGTTTAACTAAAACCTCACAGTAACCTTCGAAACAAACAATAACTGTACTAAACTTGTTGGTTTGAAAACTTCAAATATCAAAAACAATTAAAAGCCGTTTAACTAAAACCTCACAGTAACCTTCAAAACAAACAATAACTGTACTAAACTTGTTGGTTTGTAAACTTCAAATATCAAAAACCTGCCACAGAACGACGTGCTGTTACCACTAGAATTGAAAGTATTTTGTAATTTAATTTTGTCAGGAGAAAACGTCTTCGTTAAGTTATCTACCAATATTTTTAACGACAGATCTTTAGAAATAACTAATAAATGTACCACATTTGCAATCACGTTAACTGTTAGTACAGGGAACACTGCAACATACGTAACCAAAACCCGACTTTAATTTGCATGACAATTAGACTATTATTTCAATTAATCAATTTTTGTTCAGACAAACTTCACATAAACTTAAGATATATCCATAGCATTTTAAACATCTAAATTTGGGTGAAAAAAACTCCTCTTCAACACTAGAACATTGTAATGTACAATTTAGACAGGAGGGTCCAAGGTTGAATCACAGAGAAGAAAGAAACAGAGGTATTTGCGCTGAAAGTGTGTAGAGTAGGCTTAGTTATTTCTCCAGTCTCCAGCACCTTGTCAGTTCCTCCCTTCTTCACTACCCCAACTACTCAAGTATAAACGTACCAATTATTACAACAGACGTATATAAATCTATATTCAGTTATAACTGGCCTATATAAAACTGCCATTAAAGCGTTCCCTGCGGCCATACGAAAGCGACCTCTGTTTCGTTCTCTACGGTCTAATAAAAACTTGGACATTTTTATCTTGAGTTTAGTAACATTTCTTCTTGTCTTACAACTTTACCACTAGGAGATGTATTGTTAAAATAGTAGTTTCATAGTTTGTATTCGTTTAGTTTTCTTTAGGCTATTATCTTCATCGTTGAAATGGTGTCTGATACAACATTTCAAGATTGTATGTTTAGTAAAATACAATACACGGGGAATTTCAATGACACATGTATATACACTCATATAATATATTATAATAATTATCTCAAGCACTCACAAAATAGACTGAAGAACGACAATATATCAACTTAATTTGGATATGTATGCAAAAACCTGATATAAGAATGCTTTAAATCCAACGCAAATGCTAGAAAATACGTTTTTGTAAGAGAGGTTATATATATATTTACCATTTCGAATCACTTACAATGTTCCAAATTTATATTGCCGAACGTGTCATACTGTTTATGAACATTATTCTAATGAGCTGTATTATATTTGAAGTAGCTAACTAACCGAATTAATTTTCTTATAGCATTGATACCAGCAATGTAAATTAAAGACAGAGAGCCATAATGTATTTGGTACAAAATACTTGGGCCAACTTAGTGACAATACTGTTGTAAAAAATAAGAATTGTAAAGTTTAACTGAATATATCCTTATTCATTAGGTACATGAGAAAAGGACCAAATAGAACTACGAAAAAACAAATTGCGTATAACCACAGATAAAAAGAGGAATATATCGCTTTCTTATGGTCACTTTCTAACGTCTCAGTGGAAGTTATATATATTACAACTAATGTACATTTTGTCCATCTGTAGTAATTATTACTACATGTGTCCTTGGGGGATTGGGGGGAATAAGGGAGGGACTGGGAAAATGGCAAGATTTGCAAGGCAAACGGAAAAAATAACTACTCGACACACATTCAGCCTGTTGAACGAGACTTCTGTTTCTTTATTTTCTGTGGTATAACATAAAACGACGACGTAGAGTGGTAAAACATCTCACCGTCGTATCCACAACGACACAATGTATACGTTAAAATGTATACACGATATTGTATCTTTTTGGTTTAATATTGATCGTGATTCTTTTCTAATGTACAAAATCGATAAAGTACATGTTCAGTGAAATTTTAACATTCTTCTACCTCTTCTTATCTAGTTCGATAAAATATTCTTTTCCAAACACAAAATGTGTGTACCTTTAATTTATATTGCTGATTTATCAACACAATAAATGCAGTAAATTAATTTTATTATTAATTACTTGAAATACACAGCACTTTTAAAGGTTCGTAAACAGTCTTCTGATATACAAAACATTTGTGTAACAGTGCAAGAATTACAAAGAAATTGTTACGTTATTAAATAATTATTTATAGCACTAGATTCTAATTTAAAATTCTGCATAACAAAGGCTTACTAGAAGAGAACAAAAATCAAAAGCACCCCTCACACCTACGGAAACCTTCACTCTCAAACTTGTAAATAGCAGTTACCAAGGGATGAAATGTAATCGAGCCTCGAAAGCGATACAAAATACAAATTTACGTTCATACGAGTTTTCAACAGAGAGCACAAAATATCACCCAATCACCGCACAGTAAAAAAAGTGCTAAAATGTACCCCTGACGGACCCCAATTAAAGTGTTATTACGAGTGTACCTACCTTATCTACAGGTCCAGGCCGCACCCACCACGAAACCACAATTGAGCACGACACACTTCACGAACGCCACCGTTCCCGGCGACAGCACAGGCCGAGGATCGATAGCCACATCAGCCACCCACGACTGAGGCAGAGAGCCTGGCCTCCCCGAGCATGCGTCCACCCCAACCACCCCTCAGCCAGGTATTGCCCTAACGAACCTTTCTAATTTCCTTCCGTACATTTATACGTCGCCACCGCAGATACCGGGTTAAATTAAAAGCGAGAGCTCATTCCCTACAGTCAGTAAGGTCGCTGCCGTTTACGTTTCTTTTCAGGGTGGAAAAAAACATGGAAACGCTTTCGAACGTTATTTTATTCCAAAGATAATTTGATAGTTTAATTTTTTTTTTTAGTAATTGTACTCCATAAAGTATAAGTTTTGATCAGAATGATTTACATAAAACTATTGCGGAAAAATAATAGTATTCAAATTAGTTACTTTGAAATTCAAATTATTGCTACTCTGGAAAGGATAAACCTTTCGAAGGCCGGTTTGCAGCAATTAATTTACCTTGAAAAGACCTTTCGTTTGATACCAAACTCGACCTAGGCTTACGTTGAAGATTTTCATTGAACTCCACGTGGGCCGTCCCTCTGAAAAATATCGCTAATGGCGTCAAAAAGTATGTTCATAGTAACCATGTCCGTGTACAAGATTTCACTGTACAGATGGAGTCATACAAATTTGTGAAAGCGTTTCATTGTTTTTCCACCCTATATATCCTGGCTGAGAAGTGGCTTGTGAACGGTTAAACTCAGTTTGTTTAACGATTTTCATCCACTAAATGGGTATATATCGTGATTTAGTTACTTTCAAAATCTTAAGAAGTTTAAGAACAATTCGTCTAATTTAACCTCAACCAATTGGGTACAAAGTGTTGTGGAGATTGTTGGCTATAAGTTCTACGCTCAGTCCTTTAAAATTTTAAATGACGACAGGAGTCCACTCAACGGTTGCCATCGGGGTGGACACTACTAGAGAAGTCTGGAGTGTCCATGTTGGGTGTTAGTCAGTGTTCGGGTGTTGAGTAGGGAAAGAGAACTAAGTGTCAGTCTTGTAAATTAGCTGAAAATCAGACCAATACTACCACGTGGTTCGGATTCCACGTAAAGTTCCCTTAGATGACATGGATACTGGGCAATTAATAAATGGCTCTTTCTTAGCATAAGTCACACTCGGTTAGTAACGAGACTACACTCTTCATACACTCATATAATCATTCATATTCGCCTTAAAATACACACAAAGTTGTATCGGCGTTAACAAGTGCAGTCTACTTATTTAAATAGTTAAAGTGAACATCTGTTCATTGTATAAAAAGACTTTCCATTATTGCGTATCCATTAACTTATTGAATAAGTCAACTTCCAAAACATGATAGAACCGCACAACTTTGGACGAAAACACATTGAATCTGAATATAAATGAGATTTCTAAACCACATTCTTGGCGGAAACCAATTAAGGAAAGTTATAATTTTTAAGATCAAAACTTTTGAAACGCTAGGTATCATTGGAGGTTAGTAAAATATTTGTTTTAAACCCTCTAACTGTGCAATAAAACTACTGGGCTTACAATGTGTATATTTTAATAATAATAACAACGCACACTGTACATATTTATCCAACTTTAATATTTTAAAATTTGTAAAAATAAAAGAACGTAATAATACCGTATTTGCGTTATTTGGACACGTTGAGTTAATACCACTGAAATTGTCTATTTGATACATTACCACTCATTTGCCAACCAACACAGAGTTTGTAAAATAGTACACAAACAATGCCATAACATAACACATTAAATTGAAATTTTATAGTCCTTCCATGTAACTAAAAAACCCTGCAGAGCAGGATGGTACAAAACACTCCTCAAGAGCAACGATGACACTGTAGTAAATTCCAACACAGTCATCTCTCTCAACGCGAGCAACGCTGACACTGTACAGTAAGTAGTACATTCCAACAGTGTGATCTCTCTCAACGCGAGCAACGATGATACTGCAGTACGTTCCTACAGACTGATCTCTCTCAAAACAAGCAACGATGATACTGCAGTACGTTCCTACAGACTGGTCTCTCTCAACACAAGCAACGATGATACTGCAGTACGTTCCTACAGTGATTTCTCTCTCAACGCGAGCAACGATGATACTGCAGTACGTTCCTACAGAGTGATCTCTCTCAACACAAGCAACGATGATATTGCAGTACATTACAACGAAGTGATCTCTATCAACACGAGCAATGATGCCGCTGGCAGTATATTCTGAAAGTGTGATCTCTCTCAACACGAGCAACGATGATATTGCAGTAAATTACAACGAAGTGATCTCTATCAACACGAGCAATGATGCCGCTGGCAGTATATTCTGAAAGTGTGATCTCTCTCAACACGAGCAATGATGATATTGCAGTACATTTCAACGAAGTGATCTCTATCAACACGAGCAATGATGCCGCTGGCAGTATATTCTGAAAGTGTGATCTCTCTCAACACGAGCAACGATGATACTGCAGTAAATTCTGACAGTGCGATCTCTCTCAATACAAGCAACGCTGACATTGCAGTACATTCCGACAGAGTGATCTCTCCCAACACCAGCAACGATGACAATGCAGTTCATTGACAGTGGTCTCTATCAACACCAGCAACGATGACACTGCAGTGCATTCGGACGGAATGATCTCTCTCAACAGAGGCAACGATGACACTGCAGTTCATTTACAGTGATCTCTCTCAACAGAAGCATCGATGACACTGCAGTTCATTGACAGTGATCAACACCAACAACGATGACACTGCAGTTCATTCCGACAGAATAATCTCTCTTAAAACACAAGCAACGATGACACTGCAGTTCATTCGGACGGAGTGATATCTATCAACACCAGCAACGTTGACACTGCAGTTCCATTCCAGCGATCTATTTTCAAAACAGAATATCGTTTAAGCATTGTGCTCTATTACGTGCCAAAATCATTATAAAAATCATGCATTGTTGTCAAGATGAAAACGACAACCGTTCAATAAAGTAGTGTCTATAGCAATATAGTATGTCACCAATTACATACATATATACACATATATGTAGTTGTAAGGTTCATAAGATTTACATGTATAACATATCAGTGATGGATGCAATTGTATTTATACCAGGACACAAGTTACACATATCACTGTTAGGGTCAAATAATGAGACAGAGACCCAAAGGGTCTGATCGATGACACTGCGGTACATTCTGGCATAGCGTTCCCTTTTACGTGCGGGCATCAGGACATCGATCCGTGCCCCCGCAGCCTTGGTCTATAGATAGATGTTAATTTAGCGGAACCAAGTCTTGAGTTAATGGAGTGAATTTTATGTCCGTTGTGTGTTAGTATAACAATGAGCAAAACTCGTGTAAATTACACAGTAAACCTATTCATACTATATTTGAAAATAAGATGATTCCATTCTAGTAGTAAATCAGTAATGAGTGAAAAATTAACAATAATCCTAAATAGTCCTAAATTTACTTATGTCGTGTCAAATTCAAAATATAATAAATTGATATATATTGTCAGGCTTTGTGTTTGCCTAGTTTCAGGGGATCTCCGACAAAATTAGCGTTACTCCAACTTAGAACTAACAATTCTAATATTTTATATAAACAAATATTTTCCTAAGCAGAAGTATCCGGACATTGTACAACCTGTACATTAAACAATTGGAAGAAAATTGATTGTGAATGTATGCTTAGCTATAAGTACAGTACAAGTGAAAGTCACACAACATAAATATATTACAATATAAGCGCAAAATGTACAAATATTTTCAATAAAAGCACAAAATACACAAATATAGCACAATAAAAGCACAAATATACAACGATACAAGTACAAATTGCACAAATATAGCACGATAAAATCACAAAATACCCAAATATTTACAATAAAAGCACAAAATACACAAATATTTACAGTATAAGTACAAAATGCACAATTATTACGGTGATCGATTTCGGCGAACCACGCACACCTTCCTCAGACCAGAGGGATTCACTAAAGAATGGAAAATGGTGTACAACAACGCAACTTTTTCATTTTGTGCTTGTATTGTGCTATATTTTTGTGCATTTTGTGCTTTTATTGTGCTATATTTTAGTGCATTTTGTGCTTGTATTGTACTATATTGTTGTGCATTTTGTGCTTGTATTGTGCATTTGTATATTTTTGTGCAATTTGTACTTGTACCGCAGTATATTTGTGTGGACTGAGAGAGACGATTATGGTCACAAAATGTTAAGTGGACCATAGCAATCAAAATTCAATCAGAAATAGTCAATAATCTCAAAATATCGCCCATATTCGATGTTATATGTAACGTAACGTAGCTTAAATTTATGAAAAAGGGATGAGTCAAGAAATGGCATTTTTATTTGATAAACACGGTTGTTCTGCCCCGCTTTAAAGGTTATTGGAGAGAAATTAGAGGCTACCAGGAATTAAGAATGGCGGACTCACAAGTGAGTTTAGTGCCAGGCATCCACGACTTACCTATGTGTACAATGCGGATAGAGATTCATTCAAATATGTGCAAAAGGGAGGAAGTGATTGTTGTACAAGGAGGGAAGTATGTAACTCTGTCTACCAAAATATTTATGAGGGAAGTGGAGGGGGGGGGAGATGTCCAAAAAAGGGCAGATGGTGAATCCCCATTCACCACAATATTTGTGTATAGAGGAGGAAGAGAGCAAGGGTTGTATATACACAGAGGTGGTGAGGTAACATAACTCTTTTACATAGGCAATAGGCGGAGAGATATACATTCAAGGAGATATACTGAGCCACCACAAGTATTGTACATGGAGGGAGAATGAGGAGTAAGATATACATACATAGATACTGAGCCACCACAAGTAATGAAAGGAGAAAGAGGAGAGATGTATACATACAAAGGGAGATACTGAACCATCTCAAGTTTTGTATATTGGGGGAAAGGGAGGGGAGATATATACAATGAGAGATCCTGAGGCACTACAGGTCTTGTACTGCAACCCACCCTCTTTCTATCAAAATATTGCGCTGGACCCATTGAGGGTGGGTGCGAAGGCACCGGACTCAGGACGACGACACAGAACAAAAAAAAACTTAAGTTGAATGGCAAGAATATTGTTTATTACATGAAAATTAAAAAAACATTTAATTCAAAAGTATTTAAGGGGGTTCGGTACAGAAAAACTTTAAAAAAATGCATTTTTGGTTTTTAACTGTTTTTAACTCTCTGTTTCTTTCTGAACATTTTGGTATATAAAAAATGTATGTACGGTATTGGGAACATATTTAAAAAAATGTTGAAACGTCCTTTGGCACCCACTAAAAACCATACTTTTCTAGCTACCTGCTAGAATAGATCATCGTATAGCATATAAGACTCATAAACTAATGTTTTTACATTTTGTTGCCTTGGTAACACTGTTTATATTTCTACTGTTCTCTGTGTTGTTGACAGCTGTCATTCTCAGTTGAGGTTATGCCTTTTATATTGTTTGTTTACTTACTTACAGTTTCTGTGAAAAGTGTTAGTTCATTGTGTTTTGAAGAACATTTGAGTGTAAACAGTGCTAATATTAGTTATTTTCAAAAATGCCTAGATCAAGTATTCCTAGAGTTTTTAAAAAACGCAAAAACATTGGTAAACCTAAATCAGAAGGAACAAATAGTCCTATTGCAAGTGAACCTACTCATAGGCCTATGCTGACACCAGACCAAGATCAACCCCTTTTGCCTGGGTCCACTATTGACATCAAAAGCTCATCACATATAAAGCTCATACCAAATTTAGACAAATATGATTCCTTTTCAAGGTCTGATTGTACAAATCTTATTATAAGCAGTAATGTACTTAAAAAAATACTATCTGAAGTTGCCGTGTGTCGGGACTGCGGTTCCGATCTTTCCCTCCGCGTAGGTAAACATGTAGGCCTAGCAGCAGAAATAATGTTTGAATGTGAGGGTTGTGATAGAAGAAATAAGTATTTTACTTCATCTAAAGTAAGCCTAGTGAAAGAAGATGGGAAAAAATGTGAAGTCTATGATGTAAATGTAAGGTATGTGTACGGCATGCGTTGTATCGGGAAAGGACAAACTGGTGGCAAGATTCTGGCTGCAGTAATGAACTTACCTTCACCCCCTACACGGTTTATAAAATACAACAAAATTATTGGAAAATATGTAAAAGATGTATGTTCACAGTCAATGTCATCAGCTCTAGAAGAAGCTGTGAAAATAAATGAGGACTCCAGAGACATAAGTATTGCCCTGGATGGTACTTGGCAAAAGCGAGGCCACACCTCGCTGAATGGCGTGGTCTCAGCTACAAGTTTCGACACAGGCAAGGTCGTAGATGTGTCCATCAAATCTAAATTTTGTAGATGTGAACAAAAAGATGAGGGCATTCATTTGCCTACTTGTATTGCCAATTATCAGGGAGTGAGTGGTGGAATGGAAATAGAAGGTGTGATGGAAATCTTTCAACGATCACTTGAAAAAAATGTTCGGTATGCTTACTACTTGGGGGATGGTGACTCCAAAGCATTCAAGAATGTAGAAGACAGGAAAATATATGGTGAAGACTTTGTAATTAAAAAGTTAGAATGTATCGGCCATATTCAAAAAAGAATGGGATCACGGTTGAGGGCATTGAAGCAGAAAAGCAAGGGAAAGAAGTTAGCAGATGAAAAGTCTATGTTCGGAAAAGGTAGGCTAAGTGATGCAGCCATACAAAAAATTCAAAACTATTATGGTGTAGCAATTAGGCGCAATACCTCTAACTTAGAGTCTATGAAAAAAGAAGTTTGGGCTGAATATTTTCACATTTGCTCGAGCAATGAAAACCCGCAGCACGGTCTCTGCCCTAAGGGTGAGACAAGTTGGTGTAAGTACCAAAGGGCAATGGCTGAAAACCTTACTTATGACCACACCAAGCATTTTCATTTGCCAGAAATTATAATGAAACAAATTAAGCCTACTTTTAGGGACCTAGCCAACCCTGACTTGTTGAGAAAATGTTTGCACGGTAAAACGCAGAACCCGAACGAGTCGCTAAACAGCGTAATCTGGGGTCGTCTGCCAAAAATAAATTTTGTTGGCCTCAATACCCTTTGTTTAGGTGTATATGATGCTGTAGCATCCTTCAATGAAGGTAATATTGCCAAGTGTCAAGTGTTGAAGAGTTTGGGAATTGAACCAGGACTAAACTGTGCGTCGGTGATGAAAGATCTGGACATCGCTCGCATTCAAAAAGGTGATCGAGAAGCTGCTGAAATCCAGAAGAAAGCTAGACAAAGCAAGAGACTCTTGAAAAGGAAGCTGGAGGATGATATGGAGGAGGATGATTGTGTAGCAGGTCCCTCTTATGCTGCTGGCATGTATTAGAAGGTAAATAAAACTTTTAAAGCCGTTTTTCCGAAAACTATATTTTTTATTATAAAATGTACCTTTTCTCAGGAACTATTTGACATAGGCCAACCAAATTTTTGTCTCTTATTTATTACATGCATGTACACACTTTGACGAAGAGCTTTTTCCAATGACTTTCTTTGAATAATAAAAAAAAATATATTATGACCATAAAAAAAGAATTTTTTTAAAGATTTTCTAAAAAGATTTTCATTTTTTTCTGTGTGTTTTTTTTTTACAATTCTCGTCGTTAAAGTGTGTAGAAAGGGTGTAAAAACAAGCCTGAAAAATTTAACTCCAATATCTTAAGTAGATTTCTAGAAAAGGAACAACAAAGTTGTTAAATTTAACATGGGCGGGATAGGGAGTACCGAACCCCCTTAAAAAATATTCAATTATATACCGGTACAAATAAAAAATGTTAACATTTACGGAGAAAACGGGCTGTTGACCGTTTTTGAAAAGTTACGATATTCATCAAAAGTTACAGAAAAATTTATAAATATATTTTATGGCCTCGAGGCAATATAAACAAATAAAAAACAACAAGATTATCGAATATTAACAGTGCAAAAGTGTTAAGAAAATATAAATCACAATGATTAGCCCTAAAACATTTTTATAAATATATAAATAGAGCTCTAAAAATGTATAACAATAATAAATACACAATAACAATGACCACATACAAGAATAATCAAATAACATATTACACGAATGAATAAACTACAACTAGAAAACAAAACGACAGATAACATAAGGACAACATTTTAAAACGGCAGCAAAACTTACGGGATCTCGGGTAACAAAATAAATTGGGAAGGTTTTTGGCCAATTTGGAAAAGTTAAAAAAAAGAATTAAATTAATAGTTACGCTGAAATCCAGCAGGCTAAACTGGGCGACTCCTAAAGGGAACAACAAAGTGAAAAATTACCCGAGAACACCGTTCTTTAAAAGAAAATTACCAGAACACAGAAAATTTATAAGAAAAATTTTTAAAAACAAATAAACAAAAATAAAATCTAAAAATATATCTCGCTTTAAAATGACACTGTTTACATAAGCCACAAAACAAGTTGTTCACAGGTAGCACTTCAAAATGTTCAATGTTCAAATCTGGAGGCCAGAAGGGCTGTCTGTATAAATAAACTGGGAGTGAGTCACCTGCATGTCGATGTCTTCATCCTGGAGGCAGATGGATGGACAGCGCGGAAAGGGTGAAAAAGTAAGTGGCTAACCCGCATAGTAGAGGCTAGTCCCAGCCCGTAGGTTCCGCACTGTGCCTCCAGGAAAACGTCGTCACTCGTCAGTAGCCATGCAGGTGCCCAACCATCACTCTCCGACCCCAGAGCCAGGGCTAAACGTTTCTAGCCACAAAACATATCGTTGTCAACTGCCAAACTAGAATGTCAAGCTTGCCGACAACTCCAGCACACAGGAACACAGAAAACGAAATCACGGAACACGAAAACAAAAATACTAAAACTAAATGGAACACAGAGAGGAAGACTGAACTGTCCGAGAGAGACGATCGTAATGTGCAAACGGCACAGTACGTGGGGAGAGAAGGAGGGGAGAGATATACATACCAAGAGAGATATTGATCCACCACAAGTCTTATTCCTTTATTTATAAGACTCGTGGTGGCTCAGTATCTCTCTTTGTATGTATATATTTCCTCTCCTTCTCTCCCATGTTCAAGACTCGTGGTAGCTCAGGAGATAATGAGCTACCACGAGTCATGTACATGAAGGGATAAGGAGGAGTGAGATATACATACATAGATACTGAGCCACCACAATTCTTGTATATGGGAAGAAGTAGGGGAGATATATAAATAAAAAGAGAAATACTAAGCCAGGACAAGTCTTGTATGTAGGAGAAGGAGGGAGAGAGATATACATACAGGGACAGATGGTGGTCCACCACAAGTCTTGAACATGAGGGGCGAAGAAGGAGAGATATATACACACAAAGATAGATTTTGATCCATCACAATTTTTGTATATGGGGAGAGGTAGAGGAGAGATATAAATATAAAGAGAGATACTAAGCCATCACAAGTCTTGTATATAGGAGGAGAAGCAGGGGAGATATATATAAACACAAAGAGAGATACTGAGCCACTACAATTCTTGTATATGGGGGGGGGAAGGAGGGGGAGGTATAAATACACAGAGATACTGAGCCACCATAAGCCTTGTATATGGGGGGAAGAAGGAGGGGGAGACATATACATTCAGGGAGAGATGGTGAGCCAAAACAAGTCTTTAACATAATATAAGTGGAGAAGGGGGCGAAGAGTTATACATACTGTACAGGGAGTGATACTGAGCCACCACAAGTCTAGGGTATATAGGAGGAGGGATCTACTGTACACATATGGAGATATGGCTGGATAAGTTTACACAATGAAGTATGTCAACCTGGTAATATGTAAACACTGAGAGTGTGCTGATACCAAGAGTTTTAAGTTAACCCCGTCTCCTGGCAACTAATCAGTGAACAGAAATGTTTACTATCACTACTATTAGCCAAGTCGTTTGCACCCAAGGTGTAGACAAGCAGGCATGTAGCTCAGTGGCTAACTGAGCTAGAGGTCATTGTTTCAGTCGATAAATAAAGTTCACCCACAGACCTGCATGTCCACGTGGAGTTCATTTATTTAGTTTTTATAAAATGAAACTTACCATCGTCATATCTAAAATTGAAAAAGTGGTGGTTTTCAATCATGCGGAAAACGCCAAAATGTGTTTCGTCATAGGGCAGTATCTACATAGTAGGATATTATTTGGAACATACAGCGTCTGGGGTCTGTTGGCATCGCTACAAACGGTGCAAGCGGCTAGGCGCCGATCGTTGAACCGACCGCTGCCAGCAGCATTCTTCATTAGATACTATCGTAAACCAACAAAGTGTATAGTAACCTCTCCGCTTACGCTACGTGCCTTGTAAGTGGGGATGGCAAATATTTTCAACATATCGATATATCGAAGTACCATTATATCGCAAACCAAATATAGATCTAACAATAGTATCGAAAGAAATATACTGTATCGATATGTCGGGTAACCGATATATCGAAACGTATTTATTGATATTTCGAATATATCGATATATCATTGCCATCTCTATTTGTACGTAGTTTTAGGCGGTGAACGAACGACTTGACGGAAATGACAACTTACGTACGTTGGAACTCTAGTCATAGTGGTCGGAGGACCACAATCAGTAAGGAGCTATACCACAGTAAGAATCCAAGTCATGTTAGAAACAGCAAAGATTATCTGTAACGGAAATAAGATATATCGAAATGTTTACACTGAAAAAATATATACTTTAGGGGGGTCAAAAACGATGACTATAAAACTGAAAACTCGTAAATCGATGTATTATTTACAAGATTAAACAAACATCTGAAAACCACACACACATGAAACTATATTAACGATTTTGAGAACAGGATATAGAACCAGTGACCAGATTAATTAAATAATGAACCTTTAACCTGTCAACTTTTCAACTGTAAAATTTCAAAAAAGTGAAAAACGGTCTGGAGGTATTGATTGGCTAAATACACCTACATACCAAATGTCATGAAAATCGATCCATCCGTTTGGTCTCCAGCACTGTGAACAGACACACAGACAGACACCTAAATGTTACAACAAACCACTTTTTTGGTTTTTATAATGGATTTTTAGAACAACTGGTAAAACACTTTTTTTGGTCAATCACAATACTTTCTCTAGGCTAACGCATATGGAGGAAAGTAAAAATACTAAAATAATACTAGTTTGATCAACTGAAACAAGTAGGAGCTTGTTCAAATGCCTATTCAAAACTCAGACACAGTGGTTATGAAAAAATCACCTCATGTCACAAGTAGGGTTAAAAAGCCTTATATTCATCTTATTCTTTAGTTTAATTATTTGATTTATAGCACAATAATTTTCCTCCCTCACATATTATTTCTCAATAATGGTATTTTTGTCATAAAACTTTGGTTAAATAAGTTTATGAACGTAAAAGATTCATGATTTTCTAATTTAGTTTCTTTTTATCAAATTCTCTTCATGCATTCACAGAGCTCACTTTTTGGGTCATCCAGCCATTTGCTATATGTTCTTTTTATTATAATTAGATATTTGTATTTGCATCTATCCAAGTTTTTTCAATTATTGTTTAACATTGTATCGTTAAATTATTGCCTTGCCTCGCAAGAATTTTGCGGCTCTTTTTCACTTTTTTTTCTTTAACAGATACCCTAAGGCAAAAAAAAATTGAAATGTTTTAAAATGTGCAATGCTACTGGAATCCTTTGAACTTTAGGACAAATGACTACGTAATGACAGTTCTCCTTGAAATGTTTATTGATTATTTAAAACAACAAGACCTGTGGTTTATGGGGAGGAGGGATTAAATCAAAGGGAAATCAATATGGGTGTTGGAACAGCAAGATTAATGATAGAATAGACAGGTCAGCATGGCCAACAGAGTGACAAATCAAGTGAATATAACATTAACTAAAGTTTTAAAAATTTATATTTAAAACAAACTATCAGTACGTTATTGGTGCTATAGAAACATATTGTCTTGTTAGTATCTTTTATTATAGGCATTATATGACAATACAATAATCATTTACACAGCACGAGTTTATAAAGAACTAGCTGAACCGACAGGCGTTGCCCTGTCTTATTCAATTTAAATTGTAACAAATAAACATAAAAAATATTTCAAATAAAAATTCTTTATTGCAATGCTTTTTTTGTTCACAACATTTTTAGTTTTTTTCTGGGGCATAAATAATTAATGATGATGGTTTTCGAACTCGAGAACAGGCAACATACAGTTCCCCATGTGAAAAACATAGATTTTGAAGATTTATGCCGCATACACTTCACAACTGCCCCTGTGATTATTTTTCAAGGAAAATGCAACTTGGATAGGATTTTGTGATAGTTTAAAATCAAATGGCATATTGTTAGGAATCATGGGAATATGTGGGATCAAAACGGTTTCCCCTTTGAAATTTCCATTTGAAATGTTGGTTTCGATCACATTGTTCATTAATTTTCTCACTGTAAGCGTAGTGCCATTACAAAGCTTTGGTGGGTTAATATTCCGCAACATAATGATTCCTGCACAAACTTTCAATTGCAGATTATGAGGTGGTAACCTGGGCAATTCAAGTGAATTTAAAAATTCTGGCGGATAGTTTAGAACACCATCTTTGTTGGTAATAGAATCGATTTGTATGTGACCAGATCGCCAGCTTTCTTATTTTGAATTTAAAAATTCATTTCTTTAACATGAATGTTTTTTTGCAGCCAATATAATACGTTCGCTTAACCAAACGTGATCATTGTAAGACTGTGCAAGGTTTGGGAATACCATTTCGATGAGTTCAGCCTTAGATTCAGTAAATTGAAACAACATTTTTTGGAAATATAATGTAATCCTGATAATGAGTCAACAGGAATTTTGCTATTACCAATGTCGAGCAGTTGTTTTGAAAACATCTCTCCATATCTGTCATTTTGTAATTCTACTCGCATATTCATGTTTAATTCAAGTGTTTTGACATACTTCCATAAAGTAGACGATTTAAAACGTGCATTAAGTTCTTCGGCTGAGTAAAGAAACATCTCGGTTTTCTAAAATTTCACGTACAAAGACAACAGCTACTTCATTAATTGATTGTTGGGGCGTTAAAACATCTTGTGTGTTGTCCTTCAGGCGTCTAATCGGCTCTAATGACAATTTTGTGGTAGTCCGTTGCCATAGGTCTTAAACAATGAAAGTAATTCGTTGTGTTGCTGGAAAATGTTTGGAGTTGGTCTACAATTGGTTTTCTGGCTGAACTGTTGTTCGCACAATGCTGATCAACTTATTTTGCTGAACCGCCCATAAAATAAATTTGCAAACATTTGTATTCACTATTGGTATTGGTGATAAGGAACCTGTTCTATGATAAATTTCACTCTGAATGTTGAAAATAGGCATAAATTTGTCTTGAATAATTTTTTTGCACCAAGTTTCATTTGAAAGCAATTATTGTATTGCTGAATATGAGTAAAAAAATACCTAGTATTTGGCCCATTTCCGGAAACCAATGACTGTAGCGGCTCTAGTGGCGGTACTAATTGCGTTAACTTAACTTTTCCACTCCCGCAACACAATCCGGGGGTTTAATTTTTACACTTTAATTCCTTGCAATGTGGACACACAATGTTCATTGCCCCAACAGCAACGATGGGCAGTAAACAGTAATCGGTTGCCACGCTGTAACTGAATGCAGCTCAATTGGGATTAAATTCAACATTTCTTTGTTGTTGATTCCGATTTCCTTGAAGTTCATTTTGTGCTTCGCGTTGCTCATCAGTATGACATGCTCGTATGTATCTTTGGTAGCAGCATAGTGACTTCTGCAACCTAAGTTGGTACGTCTAACTGGTGTCATTTGAATTGCCAAAACTCAATAAAACATGAACTTTAAATAGACCATTTAAAACCGTGAAACATCTTCTAATAAACATAACTGAACAAACTGAAAATAATACAAAACACTGGTAAAAACAAAAAAAATCTATTTACCCAAACATATGTTGTTTCCTTCCACTCATGGAATTTGCAAAGTCAATATGAGTTACAATGTCAACAAATAAATTTCCTTATTTAAATTGTAGTTACTGTAACCAATAGGCCTACAATAGACGGGATTATAATGTAAATAGCATTGGCATAATTTCATTGCATTCAGTCCAAAATTAATATATTTGAAATTAGTTTATTTACCAACATTTCAATACCTACAGTATATTACCAAGTAATAACCTACAATATATGTTTGTATAAACAAATACAAATAAGTAGCAGAAATATTTACATCACATATTTCAAAGTTTCCTTTCATTTGTTTTGTAAATAAATCAAAACATAAAACACTTCAGTTAATTTTCCAATTTCCTTCTGATTTTTTTTCATTTTTATTTTTTCAGGAACATTCTATGAAAAAGTAAGGAACTTTTAAAATCTTTGATTTAAGATTTTGCACCTATAATTCTGAAGCATTTTTAAGAAATAGCATTATTGAAAAAATCTCATTGTTAGAAATCAAATAGTAAGACAGATGTGATGGTGTACTTACGAGCCCATTACAAATATTGGATAAACAACAAATTGCCAAATTTCCTGTAATTTGGCTGAATATATGACAGCATTTTTAGAGAATTTTAGAGGGAATATATACCAGATGAATTAACACATTTTACAAATAGAATTGTTTTATCTCTTCAATATGTTGATATATATATGTATCTTCACTATCTTCAATATGTAAAAAAGAAAAACATCCAAACAAAATATTAAAATATACCATACACTAACCAATTTGATAAATACCATTAAAACTTCTCAGAAAACTACTCTTATCACAGTTCATCTAAAGGATGACTAATGATGACATGATAGAAACATAATATACAATCCAGTTTGCTCCTAACAATGCAAAGTTTGCTATCTACTTCAACAATGTACAGCCTATCAACGTGGGTGGCTCAAGAGACTAAGCTTGAGTGGAGTGCAAAGTCCAAGGTACTTCACGAACTAACAGTCAATACTTCATTCATTAATAAAGTTCCGGCATGCAGTCTATTTGAAGTGGCAAGTACAGTTTAACAGAAAAATTTTAAAAATCCATCAGAGTGGACATTACAAAAGAAGTCTGGGGTGTCCGTGTTGGGTGGTAGTCAGGGTTCAGATGTTGTGTAAAGAAGAGAACTGAGTATCAGTCAATTAGCTGAAAATCACACCAATGCTACGTAGTACAGAATCAATATAATGCTTTAGTAGGTCTCTTACTTGCCCTAGCTATTGGGCTGTTAATAAATTGTCCTTTATGAGCTAAGTCAAACTCGGTTAGTAACAAGGCTACAAATATCACCCACACTCATATAATAATTCATAGTCACATTAAACTGTGCACAAACTTGTGTGCGTGTCACATATGAGACTACAATATAGGTGTCACAGATCTAGTTGAATGAAAGCTATTAGCTTTTAATCTGTGAATAAGTACTAACGACTATTTCTTGTCACATTATTGTACATATTAACACAATTGAATAAAAGAAATAACTGATGTTTTGTTTCTTTTTACCAATAAAAAAAAAATGTTTCACTATGGGTAACATATCTCCAGTTGCTAATAAAATGTTACAGCGACAATTATTATAATTTAGACAGTTATTAAGAAAGTGAATGACTGTTGTCTGTCAATAGCAAAGCAATAATTATTTTATTTCAAGGAGGTAGGCATACACATTTTCTTTACCTTACGGCAGACATTTTTAAACTTTAATGTACCGGTATTTAAATTTATAGATGAGCAAGGTGATGAACAAAAAACGTTTTTTAACACAGTATTTTATTTCAAATATCATAAATTGAAAAAACTAATTTTGGATTTGGATTATATAAGTGACACGTCAAAACATATAACCACAGATATTTGAAAATTAATGTTCGACTACGGACTTAAAAGGTAACATTCTACCTTAAAAACATGTTAGCCTTCCAAATTTTGAAAAAGGAAAAATATATAAGGTCTTTAACTATGTAATCAGAAAAAATGAATTGACAACTTTGCTTTAAATAAAGTACAAGCAGTTTCAAGAACAGAAGGGTTTTGAGTTGACGAAAGCTTGAGCACGTTCCACAATTTGGACCACCTTCCTTGATTGTACTCTGCCTCCTCTCCATCTCTCTTTCTAGCAATCCCTAAATTGGACCACGTCAATAAGATTTGTATTTAAGATCACTAACCAGGATTACATTTCATAGTACTGTATTGTAAACCGTTATGCCCTAGACACCCTTGACCTACTGACACAAAATGAATGTTTTAGTGTGATGCCTACAGGTGTTTCAAATGTCGGACACCCCTCTACCTTTTTAATATAATCAAATATAGTAAAGCCTCACTAACTCAGCACTGACTAACCCAGATGTTGCCGAGTTTGAACGGAGTTATCAAGTTATCCTTAACATTTAAAGTTTTAATAGGTTTTAGTGAATTAACATACGATAAATATACACGCTATATTATATAGAACGGTAAGAATAATGTTGCAGGCCTTTAGGCTATTCATTTTGTTCATGAACTGTAAAAAGCGATATTCTAACTACAATAAGTAACCACTAAGTTGCCAAAATGCATGAGTGTGATGAGTGTTAATGGTACATTTGACCACTTACACTCATTTCAAATCCATATTCGCCCACATATTGATGATCAGCGTCTTACAAATACATACATAAATCTTGTTAATCATCATTATTGTTGTTGCCAATACTCTTTTATCATTAATAATGCCATTATTCCTATATTCAATTCATACTTTCATATTTTCATATCAGTGAAATTTTAAAGTTTAAATAAATTACTAATGTTTATTCCTCACTTTTGATAGCATTTAGTATCATCATTGTTATTGTTATCTGCTAATATCAGCCTCAAATTTGCCTAAATAATTTAAACTATGGACTTTCCACTAAAACTTAAAGCTAGTGAACTACTTTTTAAAGCATGTTGTTACATTTTGTTTCATATTTTGATGCTAGATTGTAATTGGATTTTTATCAAATCAAATCATGTCTCAATTTATGTCTTTGAGTAGCATAAATAAGAAAAATATGTAACCTACTACTACTCTTTCAAATAGTACGTATCACAATATATTCAAACATGTACGTTGCTGTAGCACAAATGTAATGAAATAAGTTTAATAGCACAAACGGAATATATCAGCCCAGTGGAGCCAAAATGAATCAAGTCAACAAACCAATAAAGCCACCCACGCCACTATTATTGTGTTGTTTAGAAAGTAAAATAAATTAAACTTTCATTTTAATCTGATTGGGAAATATATTAGATCACGATCCCTTATAAGTATATATTTTATTTATTAAACCTTAGCATTGCAGTTTTATCTAAGACTTAGTTACCAAACATAATTCCTGCTTTATTGATAAAGGTAATAGACTTTTTAGAAACATCATTATATTTCATTGATTGTAAAATAAAACAGCTATAAAAAGTCAAATAAAAGAACTAACTTTATAGCTTTCTGTGGACTGAAACCTGATGACAACAAATTTAATTTAAATTCCTGTTATTTGAATCTGCAGAAATATAAAAATTGCCAATTGTAATAAAACTGCACATGATTAGCAGGTTAATGTAACACTTTCAGTCCTGCGATGACCTATCGGTCACATTGTTTGTATGCTCAGGTACAACCATGACCTATCAGTCATGCTTGGACTTTCTTAGTTTCAATATCAGTATTGAGTCAGCTTGTGCCAGGGACCATTGTTTTCGTTTATAGCGAGTGGAGTACTGTATATATTGATTTGTATTCAGGTCAGTTTTCAGTTGTAATTATTTTCAATTTTGTGAAGTCGTACAATTATGTTCAGTGTATATGGTTATGGCGTAGTTTTTAATTTGTTTCGATTATTTGAAAAACTATACACATGAACGTGATGTGCGTTGATTACGTTATGCAATTTTTTTTAAATGAAGTCTTCTCCACATGCTGACGTAACCGAAAAGGTACGGCTCGGCTATATGACATTACGTCCTGGGTTGTCAAATCCACTCAAATCACCTGAAATGTCATCATGGAGTCAACAAGTATAGGGAAGTGAAAAACAAAAATTATATTTTTTAGCA
This sequence comes from Stictocephala bisonia, assembly GCA_035578905.1. NCBI lineage: Eukaryota > Metazoa > Arthropoda > Insecta > Hemiptera > Membracidae > Stictocephala > Stictocephala bisonia. Next base: position 23,325 of record JAQJVL010004341.1, on the reverse strand, counting down.
CCTAGGGTAAAATTACGAATTTCGGTGCAGCAGTCAAAATATTAAAAATACCTATCTATCTTAATCATGTAGTCAATATTTCTTAAAAATAAAAGAATATTGAATCAGCTGATGAATGTTGTAGTCCTGTTAGTGAATTATTGATTTATTTGACACATGCTATAACAAATTACAAAAACTTAATTTTTCACTGGTGGACAAAGATTGTTGTACATTTTCCATAATTTTGTGAAACCCTACATGACGTCACACCTTAGTACAACCTTTGATTTCATAAGCAAAAAGTTCAGATTTCTCATCCAATGTAAAATTTTGGGCCTCAAATTATCAGCTGTTTTTGTGGTCCATTATGGAGCGCTAGTGCGATTCCATGTAAACGTGATGCAGTTTAAACCAGCTGTAGTAACAGACCTCACTAACTAACCACATTACAGGCAAAAATATTCATCACATGAGATATCTACTTTTATGTAATATGATCAATGGTACAAACCAAGAGTTTTTTCATTTATTGAATACATATTAGCAGTCTGACATACTAAAATAAAAAAACTTATAAATTATAGCCAACATCTTAACCTGAAAACATGAACAAATACACAAATAATCTGCAAATTGTTTGTGTCCCCTCCCTCCCCCTTGACTTTAAAATTAAAAAACACACTAATGAATTATGAGTCTAAATAGTAAACCTACAAACAGGCATAAATAAAATGAAAATCAATTAATAATAATCAACAAAAATAAATTACAAGGAAATGCATATGACAAACCAGTGTTATCTAAGACATCCAAGGTCAATAACTCTGCAAAGTAGTTCGAATCAAGTACAGCAGCAGTGGTATAAATGTTTCTCTCTAGACCGATGACTTTGAGGACAAGACATGCACACAGCAACACAAACCATTGCAAACTATACACCGAGAGACACGACTGCGGCGGTACGCTCCTAGCTTTAATACTTCAAATAATTGAAAAAAATACTTGGGTTAAGTCAAAAACGTCATGTATAGATTCTTCTCGAAATTTTGGAAAATGTCCAACAATCCCTATCAACTATATCAGTTATCAGCTGTTTAACTCATCTACTTTTTTATTGGTTAACTCGATTTTGTCTGTATCAATTTACTTATGTTGTAATGTCAATTTCATCTCCACATTCCCTTCACTTTTATTGACCTAACCTGCTGCTACCACAAGATTTTTCTTTTTTTATTTTATATACAAATATAAAATCAAAAAATTATGTACTCACTCATTGTGAAACCTCTCACACCACTGAACAGATTTTGATAAAACATATATACTACATAAAAGCTTGGCTAATTTGGTTTTCATAGTTAAATTTTTTAGGTAATTTCTACCAACTCTGACATGATTCACTACTTTACATCCCCTTAAAGCATACTTAAAGGGGTTTCTAGCCTATAAAACTAAGTTATCTAGGAGAACAGCAGCTGGCTGAGCTTTTATAATAATGTAATAGTTTAGAGAGAACCACGGAGGGAAGGTAAGCAAGAGGAGAACCAACCATAACAAAGCAAGTGCTGTCTGCTTGTACAATATATATATATATATATATATATATATATATATATATATATATATATATATATATATATATATATTTGTTATTATTATGTTGAACTAAATTAGAGGAGCAAGACTGCAAGAATGGGGTACCCCAGCCAGCAAGAAGATAGAATAAGGATGTAAGGTTAGTAAATAGCCCCACCTTATTTCAGTTTAGTTTCTATTTTAAATCATATGCCAAATACTTAACCACTGACTGTTATTTGTCCTTGTCTGCAACTGTTAAAACATATTACAAGTTAAAAATACATAAAAAATAAATATGGGTTGTATTTAAAAAATGGTAGAAAATTAATGCTGGGGGCATATCATATTATAAGCATTATCATTTTGTTCATAAATTGTAAAAAGCAATTTTGTATTTTTAATACAGTAACCATGAATTTGCCAAAATGTATAGGAAATATATATATATATACATATATATTTTATTAGACTTATATTTTTTTTAATTTGTTTTAATATATCATAAGAAATTAATCCTTTTGAAAGTAAAAGTATAGTGTCTTCAGAAATTGTGTCAGTCATAAAGTTGTGAACCTTATAAGCTATAGACATAAAACCCATACATATCAAATAAATAATAAAGAGAAATTTTGATTTATCTGATAATAATGACTGTGAGTTTAGTTTGTTTTTCTGTTTGGACAAAATGTAGTAAATTGCAGCGAAAGATTGCAAGCATTATTTTTAAACATAAGTACGACTTCTTCCTCATTTCTTTTACTAGTATGGCGTCTTAAAATATTTTTATTCCATATACATGTATTTCAGCCTAATTTCTATCAAAAATAATAAAAATCTCGTGATATATCATGAGGAGGAACCCATAAATTATTGTACGTGTCTTGTTCTCCTTACAAACCTTCGAATTTAAATTTGTCTCTATTAGAAGAAAGAGTTCAGATTAATGTTAACCAAATTTATTTATTTTCAAGGTCCACAAGTAGAAATACATATTAGGCTACATGTAAAACATAATCTACATGCCATCTTGAACCCACTGAATGAATCCGTAGTCGGTGACAAAGGGCCTAATCTGGTAGTACTTAAAGCAGAATAACAAGTGTGTAATAGGGTGGTGCCCCACCCTGAAGCCTGAACCACCCCCTCCCAACGCCTCTGTTCTGTCAGATCAATACCACCACCACTGTCACTGCCACTTCAAATTCAACTATGGTTTAGTCTATCTTCAACTGTTGCATATTAGTCCATTGAATTAATTCAAAGGGAGACGTATAATATCACATGGAACTTGGCAAGGAGCTCTGAAAATCCCGTAAATTACCATTAATCAATTTACAAGGGGTAACCTTATCTACTTGAATACAAACTTAAAAAAGCACTAGTTATCAACATTATTGGATAAATGATACTTATTTGCACTTGTTAACTAACCATACAAATTTAATTACGATCTACTACTTGCTGAAACCTGGCCACAATTTACTAGTCTGATATTGGGATATACTGACTTAAGTTGTAGGAAAGTTAAAAGCTGACTGATTACTTTGATCACTTATTTACAGTTGTTTTCATTAAACAATCATCTGGTCACAGTAATAAACCTACAGGATACGAACTGGATATAATATCCACATAAATCAGCTGGTAACAGTAGCACTTTTTCAGCGCTGGCATTTATTTTCATTTGTGAAAAGTAGGTAGGTCAGATAACGCATTAAATGCCTTTTCCCGTTTAAAGTTTTATGAACTAAACATAAAAAAAACACTTGTATATAAATGCAATGTTGTATGAATATTTCAAGTAAATCCATTCACTACTTTATAAGTTTTGTGTACACAAACACACTAAAGTTTGATTTTTATATAAATAGATTATACAGTTGTACTTTATAATAACTTCCTCCTGTTACGAACCTATGTTAAGTAGGTAGTATTCATGTGACAATACAGTGTTTATAAAGTAGGCCTACACTTTGAGAGTGTACTAGATTACATCAACTATTGTAATCACTACAAGATGTCACATACAAGCTGAATAAAATACCATGAGTTGTTGGTCAAAATAGTTTGGCTAAAAATGTTCTCTAGGCCTGGTTTGCTTATGTTTAATTACCTTTTAAATGTTTGCCGTTGTTGTTTAATTGTTGTAAAGGGATGGACAACACCATGAAGTAGGGAATTGTCTGTGTCCCTGGCATGATGCCAACGAGGACTTTTTGTCCCCTGCAAGATTGCTTGCTGGTAAGGCCCTACAGGCACCGTGAAAACGGCTAATATGGCCCAGGTGAATCTATGACAGGTCTATACATTTGGATGGGACAGATCTATACCTCAACGATATAAGATTTGGTGGGCTGGAGTTAAGGATGGCAGAAGAAATGGATTATCAGTAATGCTGGACAAGAGAATGGCAAGAAGAGAGATAAAAGTGGATCAGATTAACAATAAATAAACATAAGGATTTAAGTTAAAATGAAAGTAGAGACAGTGACCATAGTAAAGGTACATATACATATCACCACAAAAGGGCTGCTTTCAAGAAGAGAAAGGAGTGTAAGCAAAAATGTATGAAAAAGAGTTTGATTATATTCACCAAACAATCAAAGTACTTAGGACTAATAGAACCATCAACGATGCAATATTTAGCAGGAGGAAAATGTAACTCTGGTAGGTAGGTTATGGATTAGTGCAGTATAGAACGACATCTTGAAAAAGTCATGACTGTTCTGCTTATAGAAATGTAAGACACATATTCTTTCATGGAATTTTCTGTTCACTATGAAATTTACTTATTCATAGATATAACGTATGTGTGTGTGTATATATATATATATATGAGCCAACTCCCGGTAATACTATATACATATCGTAGTGATAAGGGAGATAGATAAATTATAAGTAAATATTCATAGAGATCAGACTGAATGGGGAATTATTCTCAGTGCTCATTAAACCATGAATGACGGAAAATTGTTTTTAAATTTTTTTAATACAAGTTAGAGAATTTATATTTTACGTTTAGGATAGTTTTCTTAAAATAATAGGTAGGCTATGTCTTATTATGCCCTTCCTAAATGCTTCTGAAACTAAGTTTTTTTTTAGAAAATTGGTCGAATTTATTATATTTAATGAGGAGGTTGATTAGAACTGCACCACTCTTTTTTTTACTGAATAATAGAAAGACTCGTTTTTTACTGATAGTAAAAGAACAAATATTTAAAAAAACCACTGCTGTATTGTTTAACGCTTTTTACTTTGAATTTTATTAACGCTGAATATAAATATATAATTAGTTTAAAATTATTAACATTATTTTTTTGTCTAAAAAATAACTTCTTTCACTTAATTAGTTAAAACCTTGTAAACCAATGCTTTATATTTGCCATTGAAATGCAATAAATAAAATAAATAGATATACGTAAAACCCCTACATTAAGGATGTTCTGCCATCAGGCAGATCATGCAGCATCCTTCCGCCAAACGTCTCTGATTTGAGCAAGTCCTTTGTTGTCTCATACTTCCCTCCAATTCTTAGACTATCTACCATCTGATATCTTATGTTTCCCTTTCCTCTTTCCCTCTAACATTTACCTCCAAAAAGCTGTTCTCAATAGGCTCTCTCCTCTTATCACATGTCCTAACAAATTCATTTTAATTCTTCTTATAGTTTGCAATATTTTCTGCTGCTTGCCTACTCTCGTCAGTGCTTCTTAATTTCTCCCTCTAATTTTCCCAACTTATTTTCTCCAGCCTTCCAGAAATCCCCATATCCAATCTAGTCTCGTCTTCTTCCTTAAGAGTCCATGTATCCATTCAATTCAATAAAACATTTCATTGATCTTTTCCTCAGCTTCTTATCCAATAGTGCACAAAATGAACTTGTGTTTTCATTCAATCTTGTTTTGCCACTGCAATCCTTTTTAAAATAATTACTCCAGAATATTTTTTAATTTTCATTAAAATCGGGTGCCTTGCCTCGGCAGTTGGGACTAATTACTATAATAATCTGTTTTTTTAGTTTGTTGTAGTTATTATCGAGTTTATGGCAACCACAGGCAATTCGCCACAAATGTGTTTTTCTGTGATACCTCGAGAATTAATTGTCACAGGCTGTTTTCAAATTGGTGTTCAGTATAAAAACCCAAATGACAATTTTTTAAACAATAAAAATTATGTTTTGAAGCGGTGGTACAGCCCAACAAATTATGTTTTGTAAAAGTGATATAACAACAAAATTAAGATTTGAAATAGAATAAGTTTTTTATTTATCTTATTATTTAAAACAAGCCACGTCCGAACAAACTTGTTTTGGCTCCTAGGATTTTTTAATTTTTAAATGTATATGCGAGTTTTTGACCAGGAGAAATCGATTGGCACCGGTCTCAACCCAAGGAAAATTCTTATTTCTGCCCCAGAGGCTCCTAGACTTCCCATGTATCATGACAAAACTGTGCAGTAGACTGTTACATCACATGGGAGAAATCAGCTGATTTGTTTATTCTATTAAATACTGGTAATTTAATCTACCAATAGCATATTTAAGCATTCAGCTAAATAGTAAGTAAGTTATGTATCACTTATGAGCTGGAATTGTAATTACAAGAATAAGAACAGTATTTTTGTGTTTTTTTTTTTTCTCGGTTCCATAGTTTTTGTGTATGTTGCTTTGTAATAATTTGTATGCTTAGCAGTATAATATTGTTTAATTTGAATTTTGTAGAATAATGTTAGTAAAAACCCAAATTAAGTAATGTTAAACTAACACACTCAAGTGGGGTATCAAATTAAAGGTATTCTTATCTTACTTACTAATATTCCATCAGATTTTAAAAAAGACTGTCTACAGACTCCAATGCCCTAAAAACAAAAATTCATGGTCATACTGCTTTTAAGAATTCTAGTGAGGCCGTAGACCAATCTTTTCCTCACGAGGCGACATGCTGAGATTCACAAATGGGACTGTAGCAGAGCTTAATGGCGAGGCCATAGGCCGAGCTCCCCTTCGAGGCCGCAGGCCGAGTTCCACAAAGAGGCTAAAGGTAAACGTGGAAGACCACCAACATGAAATGTTATTAATATCCTATAAGGTAGAGCAACAACAAACGATTCTGGGAGATACGGATGCTATCTCTTCAGTTTGCAAATTTCAACTTAGCGAAGCTCTGTCTCCTGGTACTTTACTATAAAATGAGCAGAATAAAATTCATTTTCCCAGAAAATATAGTCCACATTCTACGTACTGGTAATTAAAAAGTTACTGTCATCAAATACTAATAACTATCATCAATTAGCCTACTTGTAGCAACTTCTTTTCTTCAGCTTAAGGTTTTAGTTAGGTTAAAAGCATTCCATTTTTTATCGTAGAAAAGGACTTTTTCTTTGACGTATAAAAACATTTCCCCCCAACCCTTTTTGGGGGGAAAAAAATAGGGGCACTATTAAGGGCCCCTTCCCGAAAAAATAATTTCTTGTGGGAAATTTTCGAAATTTTAAATTTTTATCTCTTAAGGGGTTGAATTTTTAACTTTTTGCTATTTTTACCAAAAAATTTTTAAACCCAGGTTTTTCTTTATTTTTAATTGAACAATTTTTTTTTGCTTTCGTTCCAAAAAAACCTTTTCCAATTCAAATAACCCCCTAGGGGGGGGGGGTTGGGGCCAAACCCCAATGTATTGGGGTTGGAGAAAAATTTTTTACGTTTGTAGTTAATAGCCAAAACGGCTTTTGGGGTGGTTTTTTGGTTTTGGACTGGGTGGTTGTGAAGGACAACCAAGGTAAATTTTTTTCCAAAAATGACCCCCCATTTAAAAATTTTTTTGGGAAAAATTTGAGTTCTGAATGATTTATTTGGTTTTTAAAAATAAAAGATATTAAAAAAAATTTTAATAAAAAAAATTTTTTTTCCCAAAAAAAGTTTTTTCCAAAAAATACTTGGAAATTAAAAAATTCATGGGAATTTTATTAATTTTAAATTTTAAAAATTTAAACCAATTTTTTTTAACAAAAAAACTTTTTGTTTTAAAAACCAGTTTTAACAAAATTTTCCCCCCCCCAAAACCCCCAAAAAAAAATAAACAAAAACTTTAAACTACCTTAAAACCACAAAAAAATATAAATGGTTCAATTTAATAAAAAAATATTTCCCAAAAAGGGCCTTTGGGGTACATAAATTGCATGGAAAATTAGGAAAATAATTTTTAATAAAAACATTTAAAATTTTTTATTTTTAAAATAATTTTTTTTAATCCCCTTTAAAAATTTTTTTTTTTTTTTAAAAAAAAAGACCAAAAATTAGTAATTGGTTATGTTCCAATAAAATTTTTTTTCAGTTTAAAAAAATAAAAAACTTTTTCCTTTGGTAACTAACCAAAAAATTTCCCCCCGGGTTTCCAAATTAAATTTTTTTAAGTAAAAAACAAAACTTCCCCCCTTTTTGAAGTTCTGTGGCCGCTCTGGAAAAAAACCCTGCGGCAAATTTTTTAAAAGGTTTTAATAAAAAGTTTCCAAAAGGTTTTTTTAAAAATTTTTATTTTTGGAAAAAAGATAAAAAATTAAAAAAAATATTTTTTTTAAAAAGTTTTTTTTCCTTTTTAAGGCCCAAAAATTTCCCTTTAAGGGGGTTATTTTAAAAATGGGGAAAACCCCTTTTTTACCCAAAAAATTTTAAAAAAAATTTTTATTTTTTAACACATTTTTTCGGGGGCCCCGCTTTTGCCCCCCTTTCAAGAAAAAGATTTTCCTTTTAAAATTTATTGGGGTTTTCCCAAACCGGGGGTGCGTTGAAATGGAGGATTTTAAGGCAGGCCAAAATGGGTTAAAACCTGCCGACAAAATTTTGTTTTTGTAATAACGAAAATTGGTTTCAGGGGAAATGAAGCAAAATTCCCAAATGGTTTTTTTTTTTTAAAAAAGGGTTTCTCCTTTTTAAAAGGCAATTTTTAAAAAAAGCACCTTAAATGAAACTTTTTTTGGTGGAAAAAATTTTAAAAAAAAACCAAAAAAACCCCTTGTTATTTTTCCCCGAAAAATTTAATGGAAAAATTAAATAAAAAATTTTCAACCTGGGTCAATTTTAAGGGTTTTACTAGGAAAGCCAATTTTTTAAAAAGGTTTTTTATGTTACCTTGAACGTTTTTTTTTTGGCCCAAATTATTAAAAATTTGGTTTTCCTTAAAAAATTTTTTAATTTTTTCCCCCAAAAAAGCTTTTTTAATTTGGAAAATTAAAAATCCCTAAAATCCCAAATTAAGTTTAAAAACCCCAAAATTTCTTTTTCATTAAATTTTTAATTTTCAAAAAAGGCCTGTAAAATAACAAATAATAAAAGGTTCCCGGAAGGGGTTTTAAAAAAATTTTTTACTTGGCGCTTAAAACCCATTTTAAAACTCTTCTCCAAAAAATTAAAAAGCCCCCAAAAACAACAAAAATTTTCCCCAGAAAAATTTGAAATTTTTCCTTTTTTGGGCACTTTCCCCCGGGGAAACCTTTTTTGAGTTTTCCTTCGTAAGTGGAACTACAGGGGCTTGGTTAATTGTTTAAATGTTTATAAGAAAAAGGCCAGGGGGTCAAAGGAAGCCCAAAATCCAAGTTTTGTGTTTTTAACCCCTTTTTAGGCCAAAATAAAATTTTTTAAAATTTTTAAATAATTTTTTTTTGAAACCGAAACCCCCAAAATTTTTTTCCCTTTTTGAAATCCCCCAAAAATTTACAATTTTTTAAAAAAACGGGCCCTTTAAAATTGGAAGCCTTAACAATTTAATTAATTTAAAATTTAAAGGGAAAATTAAAAAAATTTTTAATTTTTTTTTTAACTGTTTTAAAAACAAATTTTTGGCCCAATAAAAAAAAAACATAAAAACCCAATTTTAAAGAATGGTAGGGGTTTTTTTTTCCACCAACCCTTTTGGGGGGGGAAATTTTAATTTTGCCAAAAACCCCCCAAAAAATTTTAATTTACCTTTCCAAATTTTTTTTTACCCCTTATGCTTCAGTTTCTTTTAAAAAATTTGGGTTTTAAAGTTAGGTCTAAAATGCCAAAAACGTTTTGTTTTAAATAGCAAAATTTAAAAAAAATAATTTTTTAAAAACCCAAAAAAAATTTTAAATTTTTTATCCCTAAAAAAAAGCAAAAATTGGGGGTTTAAAAATTTTCTTTTGGGAAATCAATTCATTTTTTTCCCAAAGGGGAAAAGGAATTTTTGAAAATAAAAACCCATTTTGGGGCCTACATTTTAAATTTTTTAATTTTTTTTGGTTGCAAGGAAATTAATTATTTTGTTTTGTTTTAATTAGTGAAGGGTTTGTGAGTGTTTTTTTAAAAGGTGTAAATTTTAAAAATTTATTAAAAATGAAATAAAAATATTTTTTTTTTAATAAAAATGTTTTTTAATAAACTGTTTTTATTCCAAATTTATAAAAAATTATTGGTTTTACCACAACAATTTTTTAAAAAAATTTTGCCGGGAAAATTTTTTTTTTTTTTAGGGTTTTTATTAAAAAGCAAATTTTTTTTATTGAAATTTTTAAAATCTGTGCCTTTTTTTAAAACCAAAAAAAATTTCCCCCCAAAATTTACTGCAAATTAAAATTTTTTTTAAGCTAATTTTTATAACATGGTTTTATAGGAATAAAACAGAGCAATGTCACATACATATGATTGAATAGTTATTGCTTGTTTGTTCAAAACACATGTTTCAAATGTCCAAGTTCTCAACTAATTTTTGCGAGACCAATATTTTTAATTTCCTCTATAGGCTACTCCTTATGTTTTTTTATAAAGATGAACTGAAAAATATGAAATTTGTTCTTCGTTTGATGCTCTTAACATTGGAAACTAGGTAACAAAATATTCAAGCACTCTTATTTTATTCATTATTTTAAATAAGTAAAAAATACTTTTAGGCTACATCTATTTTTTTGTTATGGGATGTTGTCTGATTATTTTGTTACAACACAAAACAAAAAGTATGAAATTATGAAACAAATAATGAATCAAAGAGCATTTTACCAAAACTCTACATTTTCGCACAAAACTGCTTAGCACTTTTGGGTATAACCGTAGGTAAGGCAGCATAGCACTAAAAGGGTTAATCACTCTCAAAATTGCCATCAAATGATCGTCGTTTTAAATTTCCCCGAGATGACCGGAATTACCCTCAAGCAACCCTCATGTAATTGGACATTTTCTGCACCTGTGCCACACAGTAATTACCTTTAATAAAATAAATACAGCTAGTTTTAGAACTGTTCAGGCATAGGCCTGTAGTAAGTAAAAATATTTCAACCGCATGGTAATTATCTACACTACCTAGCTCTTGTTTAGTAGTTATACCAGCAATATTTGTTACAATACAGAAGGAACTTAGCCTACTGTAAATGAATTTATTCATGTTTAATAGGCCTAGGCTAAGCTATTTAGGCCTAGGTAGATTACCTAATGTGATAGGTTATATCAATGTTCTCAAACTTTTTGTGTTGGTTATACACCTTACAAAAATATATGAAATACAATGAATGCATGAAAACCTTACGCACCTCCTGAGTCTTTAAGAATACACTAGTAATGCAATATGATAAAAAGTACTTAGAACTTACCTATGAGCTTCAAAATGAGAAGACCTGCACAGGGATAACAATAAACGATTTAAAAGACAAGGTTACACAATTTGGCCAAGTTTAAACAATACCTAGGGATGTAGTCCAGTATCATATGAAAATTACTGAATATATTACAAGAAATTAAGTAAATTGTCACTAAAAATATCAATAAAATTGCACTTTTCACAGACGCCTACCCATTCACCCAATTTTTGGCAGAACGGGATGGAAAGGGAATTGTGGCATGATTATGGAATGACCGAATGAAACAATTAGTTTCTGATTTTCTCTTTTTCTTCAGCTATTGGATTAAATATAACGTTATTTTTTTAACTAGCATACTATATGAGAAGTATACTGCATCATATTAGTAAGATAGTTGGATGATATGATGTTGGTTATTTCAATAAATTACAGTAAACAAACATAACTTTCCACAGTAAAAATTAGACATCCGTTTGTAAATATGAAGTTTTCTAGGTAACTTACTTATTTCAACGGCCAACACCATTTATAAATTATACAAATTTTTACATAGTTTTAACATTGTTATAAATAAAATATATATATAATTAAATAAACTATGCAATTACTTTAAAATTATTATACGTAAGTACAAGAAACAATAGGGAAACTCTTTTATATTAATAAATACAATTAATAACAGTAAACAAACAAATGTCAACAATGATTAACTATAAAGAATTTAACGATTTAATATTTAAGGATTTAATCTTGAACATTATTACGCATTATATGATCTATTTGCCATCTAAATAAATCTACCGGTTGCCCAAAGAAGTTGATCCGTGAGGAGATAGATTTTCTAGCTCTGAGAATTCGAGGGACAATGATGTGGTAATTGTAAGAGGTAGAAAAGTGGTGTGATAAACACATAACGAAAAAAGCTTATCTCAAAGTAGTGTAGTGCAACAGTTTTTTCAACTCGTTGTTTTAATACCTATTTAATTCTTTATGCTAGGATAAAGACATACTTTTAGTCATTTTTGGAGTAAGCATTAATTAGAATAAATACTAATTAGCCATCACTCACTGGTGGCGACTGATGGCTGAGCTTTCAGCTGATTCAAGATATTGCTCTTGTGATTCTTCTAGGACAAGAGTTGATTCAATAGAGTATCAGAAATCCACCCTCGGTGTTTTTCTCGTCTTATCAAAAGCTTTTGACTGTGTTGACCATAAAAATACTAACTCAGCAAATTGAAATGTCTGGCATCAGAGGTGTGCCCTTGGAGTGGCTTAGGTCATCAAATCAATCATCCGAACTGATCAACCTGTGCTACGGTGTCCCTCAGGGATCAATTCTCAGTCTAGCCCTTTTTTTGTTTATGCAATGACATTGGAGCATCTCTGCGACAGAGAAAAATCGTGCAATATGCAGACGATACAACCCTGTGTTTTAGAGATAAAGGTCCTGAACTCGTGGAACAAAAAACTTTTGTAGAATTGAATAAATGCATTCAATATTTCAAAAGCATAAACTTGAAAAAAAATTCTTCTAAACCAAATTTTATAAATTTTACTTTACGTCCTCAGAACCTAGAATTGGTCCACAGCTGTTGGACGGCACTATGATGGAAGAAGTGTTCACGTCAAAATTCCTTGGATTACACATAGGTCGAGGTTTGACATGAACAGCTCATATTGATCCGGTATGTGCCAAATTAACATCTGGTATCTTTCTTCTGAGGACTTTAGCCAAATACTGCCCTATTCAGGTACTGAAGACGGCGTATTACGATTTAATTTATCCCCACCTAGTCTATGGCATAGTGCTGTGAGGAGCCTGTGCAAGTAATCAGCTCTTGAGAGTGTTCAGATTACAAAAAAGGGCAATTCGAATAATCAAAAAAGTTGATTTCAGAGTATCATGCAAGCCAATCTTCAACAAATTAAGAATCTTGCCTTTACCTTGCCTCTACATTCTAGAAACAACAATTTTTTATTTCTAACTGTGCTTTGATTCGGGGACGAAACACTCACGAATATTGCACCGGAGGTAGGGACAACTACAGGACTGGGAGGGACAGAACAGTTACTTTGGAGCATTTGCCCTCAGAGGTAGGTGTCCATATTTACAAGAAACTGCCAAATTGTATAAAAATCACCACAACGCTGAAGGCGTTTAAAACTCAATTAAAAGGCTTTTTAGCCTCCCATTTTATTATAGTGTGGGTGAGTTTTTTGGGGGGACCCCCACAGTTGGGATACCCGGCCCCGGAACTGGGAAAAAGGGAAAAAATTTGGGTGTATGAATGCACAGAAAATTTTGTAAAGTTTGGAAAATTTATTTTTTGTCCCCACCAAAAAAAAATTTTTTTTTTTTGGGGAAAAATTCTTTTTAAAATAAAATTATTTTCAAACCCTTTTAAATTAATGAAAAAAACTGTTTAAATTTTTAAAACAATTTTTAATACCCAAAACCCTAACCCTTTTGTAAAAAATTTTAAATTTTTAAAAAATTTTTTGGATAACATTTTGGGAAAAAATTTCTAAAACAGTTTTTTGGGTTTAACCCCCGGTTTAAGGCCCGATTTTGGAAAATTCTGGGAAACGAGGGAAAAAAACCGAAAAAAAAGGAAAAATGGTTTTTCAAAACCCCCAAAAACAGGGTTTTGGGAATTTTTTAAAAAAAACATTTAAAAATTTTTTTTTGAAAAAAATTTTTGTTTTTAAAAATTGAAAAATTCCTTTGTATTGGGTTTTATTATTTTAAAACTTTTAAATTTTTCTTTTTTGTGTTTTTTTTTTCAAAAAAACCCCCTTTTCCGTTCCCCTAAAATATTTTTGCCCCCTTTTTAATAAGGGTTGAAACCCAAAAACGTTAAATTTCTTTTTTTTTTTAAAAAAAGCCAATTTTTTAAAGCCCTTTTTTTTTTTTTCTTTTCAGAAATTGGGTTAAAATTTCAAATTTTAATATTTATTTTTTTTTTTTTTAAATTTTACATAAAATTTCACCTTTAATTTAACATTTTACCCCCTTAATAAATTTTTTTTTAGGTGTTTTTTTTAAATTTAAAATTTAAATTTTTCAAAAAGGATTAATTAAAAGCCAAAATGGAGGGTTTTTGATTTTGGCTGGCCTTCTTTCCCCTTTTTAGAAAAAGGGGAACCCCCCGGGCCGAAGGGTGAAAGGGCCCGACTCTTCGGGGAGGGATTTTTTTTTCCAAAGGTCTAAGGGTCAGAAAAAAATAATCCCCCCAAAAGGGGAATTTTTAAATTTTTAAATTTAAAACATTTTTGGGGCCCTTTTCCCAAAACCACTTTTAAAAAATAACCCATGAAAAATTGGGGTTTTTTTTTAAAAACCTTTAGGAAAAATTTTAAAATTGTTTGAAAAATTAATTTTCTAAAAACCCCAAAAAAATTCTTTTCCCCCCTTTTTTTACCTTTCTCCAAAATAAATAAAAACAATTTTATCATAAATTGCCCTTTCAACTTGGGTTTAAAAAAACGACGGAATAAATTTTTGCAAATTTGGCAAATACGGTTCCGGCCCTATAAGACCAAAATTGGGCTTCTAATTATTTAAAGAAAAAAATTTTGGCCAATTTAAAACCCTTCTTTTAAAATATTTTGCCTATTTTGGGAAAATTTTAAAAAAACCTTTTAAACTAATAAATGAAAGGATCCAAGCCAAAACCCAAAACCAAAGGAAATTTTTTAAAATTACAAAAAATTTCTAAAAAGGTTTTTTCCAAAATTTTAAACTTAAATTTTTAAATTTTAAAAAATTTTAAGTTTGTTTTCCCCAAAATGGAATTTTCTTTAAATTTAAACAAATTCTAAAAATTAATTTTAATTTTAAAGGGGTGGGGTTTTCAAAATTTTAATTTTTTAATTTTTTTTTTAAAGTTTTTTAAAATTTTCATTTTGTTTTAATTCCCCAAAAAAACTAAAAGTTTTTGGCCAAAGAAATTTTTCAACCCCCGTTTTGACCAAAAATTTTTAAATTTTCAAAACCTTTTCCAAAACCTTTTTGAATTTTTTGAAGGGTTAGAAAAATTTTAAAATTAAAATTTTGAAATTCTTTTTTATTGGGAAAAAAGTAAATGTTAAAAATTCCCTTTTTTAATACCTTTTAAAACTTTTCCCCCGATGCCACAATTCATAAAATCTTTTGGCTTTAAAAATCTAAAAAAAATAAGGCTTTTCAAATGCCGTTTTTAAAGTAATTTTTAAAGGGGAGCCAAAAAGGCAAAAAGGCTTTTCCAAAAGATTTTAATAAAATTCCCAAAAAAAGGGGGCCCACCAAAAACCCGTCTTGTGTTTAACCGGTCTAAGACTCCCTTCAGACTGATTCAGATTGAATAGTATTAATTTAATTATTGCTTTGTTTACTCAAGATGTTGTTCATTATGCTGTTAAATGAGACACAATTGAAATCAAGTTAAGTACTCTCATTGTTGATTTCTGACTGTACAATTTGTCAGTTTCAAAACCGGTGGGTGCCTTAAATTGCGCTGGAGGGCGCACCGGGATACGTCCCGGTGTCCCAGCACGGGCCTGCTTTTAGCATGATCTGTCACTGTGTTAGACGAACAGTGTTATAACATAACGACTTGCAGTGTACTCCAATAGCACGTTACGATAATCTAATATTTAAATAATAATGTTTTATAGCTACATACACGTTGTAAATCTGATTACCCAGCCTCAAATTTTAAAACTGTCTTATAAGTACGAAGGTATATAATTATGTCATTGAATGTCTATAAACGCCATAACAGCTTAGTTTAACGATCAGCTCTCCATGAGGAACTAGATCAAAAGCGTTACTCAGATCAATAAGTAATGTTAAGACTTTTTTTCTTTCTTTTTTTCAAAACTATCGGTGACAGAGGAACCCACATTATCCACTGCCTTAATTGTAGATAAAATCTTTGGAAATCCGAATTGAGAAAAAGACAGAAGTTGATATAATTGAAAATAATGGACTTAGAAATTGGTCGGTAGCTAGTTGGTTCAATCCCAGCTTCATGTGCTAAAGGTTCTCAGTTCGATCCTAATCAGAGTAGTAACACATTTTGAGAAGGATCAGCTGATAACCACCGGCTGTTCATTTGTCATTGGGCAATTAATTAATGACACTTTATAAGGAATAGTCGGCCTTAGTTTGTAACAATGACTACATTCGCTCATCTACACTCATTCGAAATCCATATTCGCCCATATCTTGACGATCGGCGTCTTATGAATAGTAAAAAAAATTAAAAAAAAATAAAAAAAAAAAAATAAAAAATAAAAAATAAAAAGGT
Source organism: Stictocephala bisonia (assembly GCA_035578905.1). NCBI lineage: Eukaryota > Metazoa > Arthropoda > Insecta > Hemiptera > Membracidae > Stictocephala > Stictocephala bisonia. Next base: position 6,889 of record JAQJVL010004341.1, on the reverse strand, counting down.
TGATAGTTATTTAATTTTTTTTTTATGTATAGGACTTTAAGATACATTGCATAGATTTCCTCATCCAACATCCAATTAGTAAGTTAGAAGAAGATATAAAACTGCATTAATAATTTGTTTGATTAATTTCTTCATTTGGTCCTTGATGGAATAATAACTCAATAACTCATTTATTAAGCCAGATCAACAAAACAAGATTGCATTAGCCAAGTCATACTGTAACTAAATGAAATAATTACTTTAATACTAATTAAAACCAATTACAAATTGTTGTCAACCAATTACAATTTTTTTTGTCAACAGAGTTAGTGACTACCAGCCAGGAAATTACGGACGCTGTAGACCACTGCATCTAAAAGCATTCTTTTTACCCCCCTCTTAAAAGCCCTGCGATCCTGCTCGATCTTTAGTGATGTTGGAAGACTATTGTAGAGTTTGATGGCATTGTACTGGAACTGTTTTTGGAAAAATGAAGTGGAATGTCTGGGAATTGAAATATTATTGGTATTTCGGATTGTGATTGATTTAAATAAAACATATTTATTAATTCCAGCAATGTTCAGTTTTAAATAATTTAAATTTGTTTGACCATTAAAACCTTGACAATTGTTTGAAACTTAAAAAGAGATAAAAATACAAAAATAACTGCAGGATATTAGAATAATTTACTTAATACAAAGAAAATGTTATGTATACCTAAAAATAGTACAAATATAAGTTATTGGTTGTAGCATAGACTTTCTATTATACCTATTATTATTATTATATACCTATATTATTATTATTTCTATTATTCTAGGTATAATAGAAGGTCTATGGTTGTAGCATAGACTTTCTATTTTAGGATACGATAGAAGGTCTATGCCTATGAAAAAAAGAAAAACACACACAAAACAACATAACATAAACATAACCTTCAAACCACTGTTTAGTCTTACAAATTTTTTTTCTAACCAACTTAAGTTCAGCTAACAAATCAGTTTCAGTTGATAATGATTGACTTGAAAATTGGGATAGATTTGAAATGAGTTCAGAGGGGGAATATTGAATTGAAATCAAATCATTGGAAAGTAGATAATGTTTGTTTATTTCTCGTGTAGAAAGACACTTCAATCCACATAATATGGAAGTCGTATAAAAATTAATTTTACAAATTGTTAAATATACCAACAATATTATATAAAGCAATCCAAAATGTCAACAGCTCAAAATCTAATACCAGCTCTTTACAAACTCTCTGATGAAGATTTTAATGTTACTGATGATACTATTTTAGATAAACTGTATTGTCACTTATCTAAATGCCCTAATGTGAAAGGTAAATATTATCATAACATAACCACCCAAGTTTTAACCCACAGCAAATTGTCGTAAGAATAGCCTATTGCATACTAGAAACCTAAACTACCTGATCTGATTCTTTGATAGTTTTGTTGTTTTTCATTATTATTATTATTATTGGTTTAGTTTTTAAATTGTGTAGCAATTTCGTTTGACAGTTATATGCCTAGGTGGCTGTCTAGGAAAATGTATTCAAGCACTTTCTGTAGACCCTATGCAAATCTCAACATTTATATCACCAGTGGGAATAATCAGGTTTAGACCCCTATATTTCTGAGTAATTATTGTGCAGAAAACTCATTTAAACTGTTAAAATGGATAAATTAACTTGATTGCAAATTTTATCCTGTTTTTTGTTGTAGTTTTCCCGTTATATTTATCCGTACTCCTGGTGTGATGCATAATTATTTATCGCTTGTATGTTTGTACGGTAATTATGCACTTTCTTGCCACCTCTGAAAATACGATTTCATGTTAATAAAGTGGCGAAAAATGAGTTTATATCTCTTGAGGAGTTTGATTTCATCCGCGGAAAACTCGTTTTTTACCGAAAAATTGAAAAATTAGATTTTTATCTAATAATGAAAAAACCAACTTTTTTAAAAATCGTTATTTTTCGACAAATTTTTTTTCATTTCTCGTGTTTTTTTATGCTGAACACAAATATATAACTGGTTTTGTAGTACAATTATTTTTTCAGCTCGAAAAATGCATTTTTGTTGACATAACCAAACATAACCTAACTTATCCTAATTGTCTTATTTTCTCAACAAAAATTCGTAATTTGCGTTAAATTCGGGCGTTTGGCCTCCGTGACGGCCTGCCGGCCGTCACTCCGGCAGGAATATATGAGAATTCGGTTTTTGTGATTAATAGTTGTTGTATATAATGATCGCGTAATGGCCGCTAATCGCGATCCGTCGCGACAGTAGTTTTTCCGTTATTTCTCGAGAAATATTTGTAATAGACAAAAATAGTTTTCAAATTTTTATTCAGCGCAAAAAACACATCAAAATAAAAAAAAGATGATCAAAATATTATTTAAATTAACGGAAATATGACAAAAATACTAAAAGTTGTGACATTGGGTTTTTCGAATTTTTCGGTAAAATACGTTATTTCCGCGGAATAAAAAGCATATCTCGTGAAAATACAGCCAATTCTAGACCCATTTCAAGCAAAATGTTCCAAATTTGTTTGGTGGCAAGAAAGTGCATAATTACCGTTTGTACTTTGGCAAGATTCATATTTATGCATCGGTAGCAGCGCTCTACATAGTCATTTGTTATAGGCCTAGTGTGTTATCAAGAAATTATTTATAGACCTAATACCTATGTCAGATAGCAAATATTCTTATGTTAATTTTAATACTAATTACATACAACCCTGTAGTCTTTTTAGAATATTAATTAGGGCCGCCTATATTTTTTCTCAATGGTTTTTGTGGTGACAAAATTTTAGGATAATGTACTATACACAGATTATGTAATACCATATAACATTTTTGTTTATATAGACTACATAATTATTTAGACAATTATGTATAAAAGGGGCCTTGTCGATAGGAATATTAGATAGATAGGCTAGCTAAGAACAAGAATGTAATAGTTTTCTGGCACTAATGTGCTTAGTAATGGTTCGATTGTAAAATCCTTTTGATATTTGTGGCTACGGGAAAATTTCACACAATTTGAGTGGTACCCACATCAATATATTAACATAATAAGTATATTTTTCTGTTTTCCCTTATTTTCATATTTTTTTCTGTATTTTGCACTGAAAAAAACAATCATAATCTTGTTTCTTACCTACGTATGTATACTATGAAAAAAGTTTTCAGCTGAAAAATCAAGGCTCCTGTTCTATATAACTGCACCGTCATTTATTTCATACTAGGAGACACCCTTGCACGCTTTGCGTGCCTACCCTCGCTACGCTCGTTTCCCTCAGCCTCCAGCTGTGAATTTCCACTACAAATAATAGTAGGTTGACAGTATATAACATAAAATAACAATATTACATTTATTTGTCGATAACTATTTATTTATTACACCACATAATTTTCGTTGATAACCATTTATTAGTATGAACACCCAATGTTAATAATTAGCCTATTTTAAAACTTGTTAAATTAATTTGTTTTTTTTTAACAGCTTAAGATAAATTAAATAGCTAAAATTTACAAAATTTAAAACTGCATTTTATTACCACTGAAACTTTCAAGTTCAGTATAGCGGAGTCACACAATCAAATGTGAATAAAACCATGCCTACAGCCTTCCCTGGTTTATCTTTGCGAAAGATCTAACCTACTCACTATTACAACACCATTGTTTACATTCCAACAGCTGTTAAAAAACTTTTTGGAAATGTGTCCGGTTCGATTCATTTAAATGTCTACTCATGTTATTCTTATGGCCAAAAAACATACTTTGGGGACTTCCCACAACTTGCAGGGTGAAACTATTGAAGAATTAAGACATCATTGCATAACTTACGGAGGCAATTTATTGAAATCTCAATCATTTAGATAGGTTAAAAAGAAAGGGAAGAGTTGCATAAACAACAAACGGCTTCATGTATTATATATAAGGATCTCTTTAAACTATACACAATATACTACAAATTGGCTATCTTTCAATTTATGATTCATAAATATTATATACTGTAATATTCCAGGCCTACTCCCACCCTTTTTATTGTTTGTTAATGAGTATTATACATTTCAGAAATAACCTATAATAGGTCTACTCAAATTTTATATATACACAATTTTTATGTCAGTATGATTTCCTGGTTTATTGTGAGTGCAAGGATATATTTAGAACTAAGTTTATTTCATTTTACTAGTTTTATGAGTTTAACAAAAAATACCTGCAAAATGTAAGAAAACAGCCTGCCAGTTTAGCATTGACCCTGCTACCAGCAAATATAGTTGCTGGTAGCAGTGTTAGCATTACTTGGTTTACAACAATTTCTTGATATGATAGCTAAGAATAACTTAAATTTGTGGCTAATTGTTTATGGTGGTCAAATTTGTACAATGATCATAAATAAAAAATATGTTATGACTAACAACAAAAACAAATATGCTTATAATACCGTCAGAGAGATGGCCGGCAGGCCGCCCAAAGCCAGGCAACTAAATTTAATGCAAATTATTAATTTTAACAAATTTTTTAAGTAGGATACATATACAAATTTTGTAAATATAGGATAAGAAAAAGGTTGGTTTGGAAAGTTAAAAGTTTCCCTTGTATTTTGCCAAAACAATTTTATTGCATAACCGTTTATATAGGTATCCTATTCGAGTTCAGCATAAAACACTCTTAATATGAATGATTTGTAGTACTCTTTAAGTCGTTAAAAACAATATGCTTATTCGTCTTTATCAGGGGTAAAGTTAGGACTCTAAAGACTTCTTGTCCACTTTTCCCCAACAATCAGAGGAGGACTTTGCAGGATGGATACAACCAACAACTGCTCCCGCTCTTTTATGCCTAGAAGGCCTGCACAGTCCCATTCACCCACTAGATTTGCATGTAGACGCTTGCCGAACACTCCTCTCTCCCCCTCTCCTTGGTATTTTGAGAAGACTGTTAACCACTTAGTACGCTTCCTATCAAATTTGTAGAATTGCTACAAATATTTAGGTGTTGTTTTTGATCAAAACATGAAACTCAGTCAGTATATAATTTTCCAAAAAAATAAAATGCGCAAATTGATTTACATTTTTAAAACAATTTCACGAAATATTGAATTAATTTGAATTGAAGTAAGCCTATTTTGCATATTCTCAGTCTTTATTTCTAGGTGGGATTCTTGCGTGGGGAGGAGCACATAGATCAATATTAGAACCACTAAATATTATACAAAAATCTATAATCAAGCTGCATTAGGAAAAGGTCAAAGGTTTCCTTCAGAATTCCTTTTTATTGCATTTAATGTTCTTTTTATTAGGCAGTTTTACGTAAAATCTCTACTCATTTACATTTTCAAAAACTCTAATGATATGTTCAAACCACTGTAACACAGATATTTCACTCGCGCAATTGAACTTATGGGTATTAGAACCGACAGACTAACTAGGACTTATTCAAAAACTGCTTCGTATTACATTTCACAAATTCTTTTTCAAAACTTACCCCCTGATATTCGGAATTTAAAAAAATTTAAATTTATTTAAATATAAGGTCACTGAGTGGTTAGTGGCTTGGGAGAGAGATGACAGAGCAAGTCATTGTGTCTGGGTATGTATAAGATAACGTGCGATTGTCGATCGGCCAGGCAGGTCCCTTGCTTCAGCGCTCAAGTTCCTTTTATTTATTTTTTTCTTCACTATATCGAAAATCAACATGTCCAACATAATCCTTATTTCAAGCCTAAACCTAAAATCTTTTTATTTTCCGTGATAAACTTGTATTTTTTCTTTTTTTTCTTTGTTCATTAATGACAGTTTTATTATTTTATGTATTAGACTCGTGCCCACATACAGGCCTAGGCCCATGTCGGCGTTATATTTATGTATTATTATTAGTGTAATATAATGTTATATTCAATATGGTTTTAATTATTATGTACATATTGTATTGTATTTGTGCAATTTATTATGGAAAAAAAATTATATTCATTCATTTATCAGCCACACCTTGGACAACACGACAACGGTTTTGTGGTGAGCCGCTCCCTATTGGAATCACTTCCTGCCAACCCTATGTAGTGGCTGACCGCAGCAAAACAGACAGTTGCCAACTAGTCTACAAGCTCTATGGACTATATGTGTACAATGTTTTCATGTCAGTTTTCATGGATTCCTTATTCCTTGAGCATTTCAAGTAGAGGTTGTAACATTTCAAAAAAATTAATAAGACTGTGAGGAAATATAGAAAAATACTCTGATGTATTGCAAGGTTTTATAATAGTTAAGGAAAAATATACTAATTTAAAATACTTAATTGTTTCGATTATGGTACAGGTAACTAACAAAAGGCCCTAATTCAGAAAAAAGTTTATTTTTTTTAATAATTTGTGTTCCAGATAACATATCAACATTGTTACCAAAGATTGGTGATTGGTTTGAAGTTGTAATAAGAGGATGGACCAATAAAAATATTTTCTATGGAGTACAAATATTTCTATTCGTTTATTGGTTATGTCGGATCACTCTGTGAAGGATTTGAGATGTTGCAAGATAGAAATGTATTGACATTTATCCAAGGCCTCATCTCGTCTATTGAAATTCAGAATGATTCTTGTCTGATGGTACCCCTAATAAATGCCTGTGAATTGCTTTTGAATCATCAAGATGGTTGGAAGTGGACGATTAATTCAAGTAAGAACACATTGATAATTAATGACAACTAATATTCTCTTAAAAAATAGATTGAAGTGATATAAGTAAGTACATTAACACAATTATTTCTATTTTTATTGCAACCTGGTTCTTATCCAAGACTTTGAAAACATTATCTAAAAATTAAGCCTGAAAGGAGACATGTTTTTCAAGGAAAAATTGTAAAACGATTAGGTTTTTTATCAACTTGATGAAC
>JAQJVL010004340.1:0-46507 GCA_035578905.1 Stictocephala bisonia | reverse complement strand
CAAATTCGAATAAATGATTTTTGTACTTATCAGTATATGTACTTTATAATCTAAATTTCTTAAAACCCCCAAGTATAAGGCCAAGTGGGGTGGTGAATGAATCTGATGCATGTATATTAACAAGTATGATCTTTGTCAATAGCTGTAATGTTCCGGTGTACTTGATGTCTCAATAATTGTAAACTTTTGGAGCAAGTGTTGAAGTTAGACAAATAATTCTATCAAGAAAGTTAGTGTTTAACACACGTGCAGTGGTAAATGACCCACCCGCCCACCCACACAAGTACAATGGTAAATTTAACACAAATGTACAGTAGTAATTGACCCACCCGCCCACTCACACACGTACAGTGGTAAATGACCCACCCGCCTACGTACAGTGGTAAATGACACACCCACCCACCCACACACGTACAGTGGTAAATGACCCACCCACGTACGTACAGTGGTAAATGACACACCCGCCCACGTACAGTGGTAATTGAAAACACACACGTACAATGGTAAATGACTCACCCGCCCACCCACACACTCAGTGGTAAGTGACCCACCCACCCACACTCGTACAATGGTAAATTAAACACACACGTACAGTGGTAAATGTTTGAAGTTAGAGCAAGTGTTGAAGTTAGATAAATAATTCTATCAAGAAAGTTAGTGTTTAACAACTGAGCTGCTTAGGAACTCCAGAGTAAAAAACTCTCAAACTTTGGTAAGGTCCCAAATCTGAAAGGTTAACCATGAGGTTAGCTCAGTGTTTTTATCTATAAAATTAAATATTTTGCTGCTAGTTTAGTAGCCACTTTATTCATTATTATTTATTTGTAAGAAGCCGATGTAGAGATATGGGCGAATATGTGGTGCGAACGAGTATGATGAGTGTAGATGAACGAGTGTAGTCAATGTTACTAACTCTTCCTCATAAAGAGCTATTAATTAAGTTATTACCACCCGCTCACCCATACACATACAGTGGTCTTGACCCACCCGCCCACCCATACACATACAGTGGTATTGACCTACCCGCCCACCCATACACATACAGTGGTATTGACCCACCCGCCCACCCATACACATACAGTGGTATTGACCCACCCGCCCACCCATACACATGCAGTGGTATTGACCCACCCATACACATACAGTGGTATTGACCCACCCACCCATACACATACAGTGGTATTGACCCACCCGCCTACCCATACACGTACAGTGATATTGACCCACCCTCCCACCCATACACATACAGTGGTATTGACCCACCCACCCACCCATACACGTACAGTGTTATTGACACACCCGCCCACCCATACACATACAGTGGTATTGACCTACCCACCCACCCATACACATACAGTGGTATTGACCCACCCGCCCACCCATACACATACAGTGATATTGACCCACCCGCTCACCCATACACATACAGTGGTATTGACCCTCCCACCCACCCATACACGTACAGTGGTACTGACCTACCCGCCCACCCATACACATAGTGGTATTGACTCACCCGCCCACCCATACACATACAGTGGTATTGACCCACCCACCCACCCATACACGTACAGTGGTATTGACCCACCCACCCACCCATACACATACAGTGGTATTGACCCACCCGCCCACCCATACACGTACAGTGTTATTGACCACCCGCCCACCCATACATGTACAGTGGTATTGACCCACCCGCCCATCCATACATGTACAGTGGTATTGACCTACCCGCCCATCCATACTTGTACAGTGGTATTGACCACCCACCCACCCACCCACCCATCTTTGTACAGAAGTATGAACCCATCCGCTCACACATACCACTGTACGTGTATGGGTGGGCGGGTGGGTCAATACCACTGTACGTGTATGGGTGGGCGGGTTGGTCAATACCACTGTACAAGTATGGGTGGGCGGGTGGGTCAATACCACTGACGTGTATGGGTGGGCGGGTGGGTCAATACCACTGTACGTGTATGGGTGGTCGGGTGGGTCAATACCACTGTACATGTATGGGCGGGCGGGTGGGTTGTACGTGCCAGTGCAACTAAAGGGCCTACAGTTTTCGTGGAATTCGAACCTTGTCTCCCCCAATCTCACATAACAATACGGTGAGGAGGGTTACCCACCGTAACAATATACTTTGCAGTGTGGAACCAGAACCACGTAGTTCTGCAATAACTGCTAGTACTCGTCTTTCTCCCCTGGACAATATCCCATCATTTACTGATGGCAATCATTTAGTGGTCGTCATTCTGGGATTAAATTACTGTATAAAAATATTTGCCCTACCCAACAGATGATTTTCGTATCAAATCGTATTTCTATGAAATTTAACAATTTAATTTGACTGTACACTGTTTATAAATGCATTAGAATAGAGGAATGGAGTGGTGGAAATTGGGTAGTGACAAATTGAGGTTACAATTGGCCAGAGAGCCGACTCACTGGGGTGTTGTTAAGGCGATAACCCATTCCTTCTGTATGCTTTCCCGTGAACATTTAGATTTTCATATGTTGAAGTTTAATTAAAAATAAACTAGGCTATACTCATGCACGATTCACGTGCTAACTCAATCAGCCCCTGCCCATGACGCTTCGTGCTTCAATCCTCGTTGAATACGTTAAAATTAGTGGCTAGTTTATCGGACTATTATATGACTATTAAAAGCAATTATTTTGTATTAGTATTATATAATGTTAATTTTTTTAATTATTAAGGTTATTTATCATTTAATTTCAAAAAGTCCTTTCTTAGTGGATCTCTATGATAAAAATCTGAATTCACGAGATATATCAAGTCAATAAAAGATAATAGAACAAATATTTTTAGAAGGTAATTATTTTATTATATGCAAAAATCAGATGTTTTAAATGCACACTAAAAATACAATGTTTGCCAACATAAAAATTATAAGCATACGTTAATTTTATGAATATAAACACTGTAGTAATATAAAATCATTACATTTTAGAGCCAGTGGGGTGGAGATGTAGCTAATTTTTTACATTTCTTTCATATATTTTTTCCATCATACTTAACCCTTAAGCTATAATATTAAACTCTAATCAAGCTATGTTATCTTCTTCAAAACCCGAGTAATTTCTTGGAGACCAATTCACATAGGAAATTAGAGATAAATACATTATAAATATATTTTACATTGTAGCCTTAATTAAGCTACTATTTATTTTTGATATGTTGAACAACTTAAATGAGAGATTTAAATAAAAATTCTTCAATGATAAAAAGTTTCTTTATTTTTTTTTATTATCTGCAACAAAATAAAATTGGACTTCTTATATAAATAATAATAAAAACGAAAATAAAAGATCCTTCTTTATTTAAAATCAAAACAAATCAAATATCTTCAGACCAGAACCTTTTATTAGGCCAACTGTATCAATAAATCTCTTTAAATTCTCAATTTCAAAAAATTTACTTAAATTGAAGATTTTCCTTAAATTGACAAATATTGCATAATTGCCTCAAAATTCTTAATTTGAAAAATTGAAATTTGAAAACTGAAAATTGAAAAACTGAAATTGAAAACTGAAAAGTTGAAATGTTGAAAAACTGAAATTGAAATTGCCTCCGGGAGATGTAGCTGTCCTGGAGGTTTTAACCCACAACGTGACCACAAACAAAGCGCGACATACGCACACACACTCACTAGCGACAAGGAAAATTGCCGATCCGGAAAACAAGACTCCGAACGGTTAAAATCGCCGTGAAGAACAAACGTGGTCACTCGCCAAAAGATTCCTTCCAACTGCTCGAACGCCCGCAAACCTTCCACCAACGGACTTACCCCCTCCTTACTCTAGAAGCTAAATCAACCAATAAGAACCCTCTAAACCAGGACAACCGAACAGGTAAGGCTCACCAAACATGTTGACTTCAGAAAACATGTCGCATGAAATTGACAGGAAATTAACAACGTGAATATACTGGTTATTTAGCTAATTTAAATGGGAAAAAACTACTTTTTTATTTGAAAGGGGAAGATTCTGAATTTTTCTCAAAACTTGGAGAATTTATATTGAAAACTTTTGGTAAAAGAACCAAACACCTAAATCTCTCAGTTCTTACAATATTTAACATTTTCTAGACACAATTCTCTAAAATCATTATAATGAGACAATTAACAATTGTTACATTATTTTCCCCCTTCACAAGAAAAAAAAATTTTTTTTTTTTTTTTTTTTGAAACCCTATCATCATCACATCTCTAAAAGGACATAATATTTTCTAACCTTAACAACCATTTCTTTCAAAGCTAACCTAACCCTTTCCTTTTTCAGATCTCCAAACAAAAAGTTTCTCTCTTAAACTACCATCTTACAAACTACTACAACATTTAAATTTGTTATCACAGTCACTTGAAACTCGGGTCAAGAGCACAAGACCAGTCCATTGTTGACAGTCATTGTTGTCCCCAGTCCATTATCCATCGGTAGTAGAACGGGACCACACGCTTGTCCCCTCATCCGAACAGCTGACTGCTTGGCCGATCGATAAACTAGACCGGTTTTGGGTTGACTACGGCCGTCGTCACACTGCATCCTCCAGTCCACAGCAAGTGTCTCACATAAACAACAGTTAACCAAAGAGGCATTAGACAGTGTTGACATACAACGCTCTGTTGCGTGTTCCATGTGCACTTAATGTAGCCTTATTTAAGCTACTATTTATTTTTGATATGTTGAACAACTTAAATGAGAGATTTAAATAAAAATTCTTCAATGATAAAAAGTTTCTTTATTTTTTTTTTATAAATAACTTCAACAAATTAAACTGGTTTCTTCTTAAAATAATAATAAAAACGAAAATAAAAAAATCTCTTCTTTTATTGACTCAATGGAACATAAATAAATTAAAACAAATTAAATCAAATATCTTCAGACCAGAACCTTTTATTTAGGCCAACAGTATCAATAAATCTCTTTAAATTCTCAATTTCAAAAAAATTACTTAAATTGAAGATTTTCCTTAAATTGACAAATATTGCAAAATTGCCTCAAAATTCTTAATTTGAATAATTGAAATTTGAAAACTGAAAATTTGAAATTGAAATTGAAATTGAAATTGCTAAAGTTGAAATTCTTAAATTGAAATTGCCTCCGGGAGATGTAGCTGTCCTGGAGGTTTTAACCCACAATGTGACCACAAACAAAGCGCGACATACGCACACACACTCACTAGCGACAAGGAAAATTGCCGATCCGGAAAACAAGACTCCGAACGGTTAAAATCGCCGTGAAGAACAAACGTGGTCACTCGCCAAAAGATTCCTTCCAACTGCTCGAACGCCCGCAAACCTTCCACCAACGGACTTACCCCCTCCTTACTCAAGAAGCTAAATCAACCAATAAGAACCCTCTAAACCAGGACAACCGAACAGGTAAGGCTCACCAAACATGTTGACTTCAGAAAACATGTCGCATGAAATTGACAGGAAATTAACAACGTGAATATACTGGTTATTTAGCTAATTTAAATGGGAAAAAACTACTTTTTTATTTGAAAGGGGAAGATTCTGAATTTTTCTCAAAACTTGGAGAATTTATATTGAAAACTTTTGGTAAAAGAACCAAACACCTAAATCTCTCAGTTCTTACAATATTTAACATTTTCTAGACACAATTCTCTAAAATCATTATAATGAGACAATTAACAATTGTTACATTATTTTCCCCCTTCACAAGAAAAAAAATTTTTCTTTTTTTTTTTGAAACCCTATCATCATCACATCTCTAAAAGGACATAATATTTTCTAACCTTAACAACCATTTCTTTCAAAGCTAACCAAACCCTTTCCTTTTTCAGATCTCCAAACAAAAAGTTTCTCTCTTAAACTACCATCTTACAAACTACTACAACATTTAAATTTGTTATCACAGTCACTTGAAACTCGGGTCAAGAGCACAAGACCAGTCCATTGTTGACAGTCATTGTTGTCCCCAGTCCATTATCCATCGGTAGTAGAACGGGACCACACGCTTGTCCCCTCATCCGAACAGCTGACTGCTTGGCCGATCGATAAACTAGACCGGTTTTGGGTTGACTACGGCCGTCGTCACACTGCATCCTCCAGTCCACAGCAAGTGTCTCACATAAACAACAGTTAACCAAAGAGGCATTAGACAGTGTTGACATACAACGCTCTGTTGCGTGTTCCATGTGATGTAGTGTATGTAGATCGGAGAGCCATTCAAAAGAATTGTTTTTTTTTTTTTTTTTTTTATTTCCCCTTTCAATGAAGTGCTTCAAAATGAGTGCTCAGTGTCGTTCCGTTTGGTGAAAACCAGGAGTTTCGCAGTCCATAAGTGCTTGGATACAAAAGAAGAAAGAAAAAAAAGTTGGGTGCGTAAGTCCACTCATATTAAAACAATTCACCAACAAATCAAATTTCAAAATTTTTCCTATTTGCTTCTCCTTTCAGTGTTGTGTTTTGTTTTGTTGTTATTTACAAACAATAGGAACTGGCTGGAAACTGGTATTGGAAATACATTACAATTAAAAAAAATACATAATTTTTCAACTTACATTTTGTTCTAGAAGCTCAAAATTCTTTCTTGTACTATTTAACACACTTATAATATAACAAGAATACAAATACAGATTAAATTTCAAATACATAATATTCATGGATAATTAACTACTCAATATAATTTACATAAATAAAATTTGTTTACTCTTTGTTTACTTTTGTCCACCAAGCAATTTATTCGAACATAAAAATTTCATTAAACTTTAAAAGTAATCACTTTGACAGTCTTAATCTAACAAATTCTAATCTAACAATTTTAATCTAACAATCATCAAATATTTACATGACATAACATTCTTTTGCTGAAAATACATAATTAATATACTAATTTCACTTTTCTGAAACTGAAATACAACATGAGCATTAGTAATCCGTTATTTACAAACAGACATATAACATGTAAACAAAATTAGTCATTCATTATCAACTTCAATAATCAAATAATACATTTTAAATAAATTTCAAATATATCAAGTAACCTTGTTTAACCATCTATTTAATTACACAAATTTTTTTTTTTTTTTTATAACCTGAAAATTATTAATTGCTGAAAACATACATAATTAATTAAAGTTCATAACCCTTCATACATTACCAACTCATATTTACCACCTTCAAGAATAATCTTATTCACTTCTTTAGACCTTGACATCTTTTATGTGCACTCTTCGCACTTCTTTGGGATTGGACAGCCTCTGCACCAATATGCTCACTGGACTCAGCTGGGCTAGCACCTGGTACGGACCCTCATAGATGCAATGCAGCTTCTCCTGGAATCCTCGGCTTTGGTCGGACTGCACCCGTGCTCTGATGTAGACCTGCTCTCCGATGCGAAGTGGGTTCCCATGTTGTCCATCCGCCTTGTGTTTGTTGCGATCTCTCATCCTTCTAAGGTTGTCCACTGCTTTCTCTAACTGCTTTAGTCGGTCTTCTTCACTGAGATTCCTCTCCACCAGGTCGTTCAAACTCCACTTGTTGGTTAACGGATCGTTTTTGGCGTGGTTAAACATTAATTCAAATCCACTAAATCCAGTACTCTCACATGTGTTGTTGTTTATGGCTAAATTCAATTCACTGATTTCTTTGTCCCATTTATTTTGTTTGTTATGTGCATAGATTTTTAATATGGCTTTCAAATTGCGTAAAAACCTTTCACTTTTGTTACCCTGGGGCTGATAAGGTATAGTCGTTTTATGAATTATTCCTTTTTTAAAGAAAAATTGTCTTAATTCATGAGCTTGAAAGTAAGACGCGTTATCTGACACTATTATTTTAGGCAGTGAGAACAAGCTGAAAATTCGATCATTTAACAATTCTTGAATTTTATTGGATTTAATTTCTTTCATGGGGAATAACCAATTAAATTTTGTGAAATCATCCACAACAATGAGCAAGTACTTGTTTTGTTTACTACTCCTAGTTAACGGTCCAAATATATCCATATATAACTTTTCCATAGGCTGCTTCGAGTAACTTGATACTACAGGTCCTTTTAAATATTTATTTGTACTTTTACATTTTTTACACAATTCACACTTTTGCACTAACTTTTTTATATCCTCATGTAGATTAGGCCTATAAAAGTACTGGTTTATTTTTCTAAAAGTGTTAGCTATTCCAGGATGTCTACCATAGGTTGACGTGTGATAATACTCAAACACCATGTTTATTAATTCTTCGGGTAAATAAACCCTATCCTTACTTCGGTTGTTATATTTATACATTACAACACCATTTTTCAAAAAATATTTTTCATTGTTAGTTTTGTTTCTTATACTACATATAATTTTTATAATTTCCGGTTCCTTATTCTGATATTCAGATAACTGTACACATGACATAGGAAAGTCTGTTATGTTAGTTATAAACAGTCTATTGGAGCTGGAGTTGACAATAACAGGTTCTACAGTGGGTGAAACATCGCTAATCTCTTCCTTATCTACATCCATTGTTTGTACAACCGACTGATCATAACAATGAACTAAAATGTCTTCACTTGGAACTTCCTCTTCATTATTGCTAAATATTCTACTTAGATAGTCTGCTAATACATTATCTTTACCCTTAATTATTTCTACTTTAAATGGTAAACTCAGAATTATTTCACACCATCTTGCTAGTTTTCCTAATTTTCTACAATGTGTTAGAATCCAAGCTAAGGCACTATTGTCACACCTCAAAGTGAATGGCTTTACTTCCAAATAACTATAAAATTTCTGTATTGAGGCTGTTACAGCTAAGCATTCCTTATGGTAAATACTCATTACTTTTTCACTTTGATTTAGTTTTTTAGAATAAAAAGCTACTGGCTTAAGATCGGTTCCCTCATACTGTAATAAACATGCTCCAACTGCATTGTTACTGGCATCAGTGTGTAGAATAAACTCTTGCTCATAATTAGGTATTTTTAATACTGGTGGATTGCTAATTATTGTTTTTATTTTATCAAAACTTTCCTGACACTTGGAATTCCATTCAAATTTAACATTTTTCTTCCTTAATTCATTTAAAGGAGCTGCAAGTTCAGCATAATTTGGAATAAATTTAGCAAAATAACTGGACATTCCTATAAATCGACTTACAGCTTTGCTATTGGTAGGGGGTTTGGCACTTAAAATTGAACTGGTGCGCTCAGGATCTATTGTAACTTGATTATGGCTGATTAGATATCCTAAAAACTTTATTTCTTTAAATACAAATTTTACTTTTTCTGGGTTAACAGTGAGGTTCCATTTATTGAGTCTTTCAGTAACTTCTTTAATATGTTGTAAATGTTCATTTAATGTCTTGGAATAAATTATTAAATCGTCCACATAATTAATAACACACTTGAATTTCAGTCCCTCCAGTACTCTATTTAAATAACTGGATAACAAAGATGAGCCTAAATGAAGACCAAATGGAATGCGATTGAATTCAAAGCTTTCAAATGGTGTACTAAAACTTGTTATTCTTTTACTTTCTTCCGATAATTTAATTTGGTGAAAACTGCTACATAAATCTAAGACTGTAAAATATTTTGCTCCTTCGAGGAAATGGTGAATATCATGCAAGTCACCCAGCGGTGTGTTTACTTTCTCTATTTTCTTGTTTACTTCTGAATACTTAATAACTAGCCTATATTTGTCTTCACCCTTCGGTACTAAGAATGCAGGGCTATTGTATGGTGATTGACTAGGCCTAATAATATTTTGTTTGAGTAAGTCATCTAATATATTTTTCAAAATTTTCATCTTAGCAGGATTAACTGGATATGGTCTAATATTGACAGGAGTAGTATCATTCAACTTAATTGTATATTCATAATCTATTCCACTGCCTATTTTATTAGTGTAAACATTTGGATATTTTTCTATTAAATCAACTATTTCTTCCTTGACTTCACTACAGCCAATATTTACTTGTTTACTGACATTGTTTACATTAATTCTTATGTTAGCTAAACTGTGAATGAATTCGATTTTTACATTAGGCTTGAAGTTAAAATAACACTGGTTACTTTTCAAGTCTACTACCAACTCACTTTGTTTAATAAATTGACTCCCAATTATCATAGCATAACTTAATTGTTTACTTACTTGGACAAGTATTTTCCAAGTAAATTCATTTATTTTTATTTTTAAATTACACTGCCCCAGTATCTTCATTTCACTTTGACTCGCTGTACGACACTTAATATCTGACCTATTCAACTGTAACTTAGGACAACATGCTTTTAATTTGTTAAACAAATCTTCACTAATTACATTAATTGAACTTCCAGTATCAATTAATGCTTCCTGTTTCACTTTGTTGTTTACTATAACTTCAATAGTTGGTAAAATGTTTAGACTGTGTTCCATATTATCAGTGTTATTGTTTACACTTGAGTGAGTCATCTTGTCGTCTGCTGTGTTGTTGTGTATGGGTTTGTTTTTGTTTACATTTTGCTGGATTTCTGGGAGGGGATCGACACGAGATCCGAATTTGGCCAACTCCCTCCCATAATCTAGTTTTTTGGCTTCTGTGTTGTAATCTCCTTCTGTGTAAAACTTGTTCCGGGTCTATTGTATTTTACTGGGTTGTATTGTTTATTGGGTGGTGTGAAAACTTTGTTGTACTGCTGTGTGTGCTTCTGTGTGTTTCTATTTTGATAGCAATCCCTCGCTATGTGGCCATATTTATTACATATAAAACATGTTTTTCGATCTTCTACATTGTTTACGTTACGGCTAGCGCTATGCTTAGGTGGTAGGTATGCTCTTACCTCTCTACGTTGTACATCGTTGTAACATACATTTTGTACTTGAATACACATGCTATCTAGGTCTGCATAACTGGTAGGATTGCCCACAAATACTAATTTAGCTCTAGTTTCTGGATTTAATCCTAATTTTACAATGTCTACTACTTCTTCTTCGGTGTATCTAGTATTGAGTACCTCACTATAGATTTTTAATTCATTTATATATACTTCTAATGGTTCCCCAGACTTCTGTGGACGGTTTACCATTGTTTTCTTTAAGCTTTCTCTCAGCCCCATTGGAACGAATTGTTTTAGAATAATAAGATGAGTTTCACTTACAGTGTCCCTCTCTTCTTTACACTTTAATATTTTACTATACAAAGGACCGTTAGCATATCCCAAGATAATCTCTAAAATCTCACTATCTTTTAACTTTGTTTCATTTTTCAAAGCTAACATGTTTTTAATGAATTTGATCAACAAGCTAGCGTTTAACCCATCTGTTACCTCAAATCTATTTAGATACCGCTCTAGTGGATTAGGTAGGCGAGAATAATTCAACGTAACATTTCGTTGACAGTTGAAATTATCTGCCATTTCTGGAGATGCGACTCCGTTCAAGGGTGCGCTTATCGATTGGCTCATTAGAACCGGTTTCTGCACTCCCCTTACTAAGCTTTGTTCAAACTCGTCTTCAATTTCGCCGTTTCTAGTTATCTCCTGCTCTATGTTGTCCTTCTCTGCTAAATCAATGTTAATTTTCCCTACCATTTCCTTCAAGGAATTTAAATTTTCCTCGAGGGATGACACTTTAGCTAAAGCGGCCTCATTACTTACAAACAACCCTTTTAGACCCTTTAATCTTAATTAGTAATGAGCTAACTTAGCTTCAATACGGATTATATCACTTAAACATCTACTTTCCACCACACCCTCAATTCTTTCTTTCAGATTTTCCAAGTTTACTTTAATGAACTCATATTCCTCTCCACCTACTACATGGCCGGACAGGTAACCTATATTAGGCCTAACACCTAACTTGACAAGCTCTCTAAGTTTCTTTCTTAAATCACCCACTAGTATGCTGTCTTCTACTTCTATTCCTCTTAAACGTGCTTCATACATAAGTTCTTTCTTCAGTAGAAAGTCTACCTTGAGTGCCATCTTCTCAATTTATTTAATATTAAATTTTCTTTTAAAATCTGGTCTGAGATAATTGGTTATAAGCACACACTTCTATTTTTAAACGTCTCTCTGTTGTTCAACTAGCAGAGTCGCGCACTTAATGTAGCCTTAATTAAGCTACTATTTATTTTTGATATGTTGAACAACTTAAATGAGAGATTTAAATAAAAATTCTTCAATGATAAAAAGTTTCTTTATTTTTTTTTTATTATCTGCAACAAAATAAAATTGGACTTCTTATATAAATAATAATAAAAACGAAAATAAAAGATCCTTCTTTATTTAAAATCAAAACAAATCAAATATCTTCAGACCAGAACCTTTTATTAGGCCAACTGTATCAATAAATCTCTTTAAATTCTCAATTTCAAAAAATTTACTTAAATTGAAGATTTTCCTTAAATTGATAAATATTGCATAATTGCCTCAAAATTCTTAATTTGAAAAATTGAAATTTGAAAACTGAAAATTGAAAAACTGAAATTGAAAACTGAAAAGTTGAAATGTTGAAAAACTGAAATTGAAATTGCCTCCGGGAGATGTAGCTGTCCTGGAGGTTTTAACCCACAACGTGACCACAAACAAAGCGCGACATACGCACACACACTCACTAGCGACAAGGAAAATTGCCGATCCGGAAAACAAGACTCCGAACGGTTAAAATCGCCGTGAAGAACAAACGTGGTCACTCGCCAAAAGATTCCTTCCAACTGCTCGAACGCCCGCAAACCTTCCACCAACGGACTTACCCCCTCCTTACTCTAGAAGCTAAATCAACCAATAAGAACCCTCTAAACCAGGACAACCGAACAGGTAAGGCTCACCAAACATGTTGACTTCAGAAAACATGTCGCATGAAATTGACAGGAAATTAACAACGTGAATATACTGGTTATTTAGCTAATTTAAATGGGAAAAAACTACTTTTTTATTTGAAAGGGGAAGATTCTGAATTTTTCTCAAAACTTGGAGAATTTATATTGAAAACTTTTGGTAAAAGAACCAAACACCTAAATCTCTCAGTTCTTACAATATTTAACATTTTCTAGACACAATTCTCTAAAATCATTATAATGAGACAATTAACAATTGTTACAACATACATAGAGTAACCAAACGTATTTGAACATTTATTCAGTAAGATTGTATGTTCATTGGCCACCTGTTTGTTATTGGTGAGTTTATTTGTTTGTTTACTTTGTAGTTCAATATTATTGTTCAATCGGCTTGAGCACCTTAAAAAATCCTTAATCAATGGAAACGAGTCTGAATAAAACATTTCAATTTAGCAAAAAATTAAATTATTAACAATGATACAACATTTTACAACACATTTTTTTAGCGCTCTTTAATAATGCTGCACCTTAATTAAGTAGTAAGATGTTCTATTTAATCAAGATAAGTATATGTAAGAATCTATCATCAAGTAAAAATGTTTAGGTAAAAATACCGTTCTAAATTAAATGTGGGGAGGTAGTCATTGATTCATGTTTTAAAATTGGGTTCATGACAATGATATTAAGGGTCATTTTGAAATTTAAGTCTTTTTTCAGCAACGTCAGATGTAGCGTGTGCAAGAGTTCTTAATCTGTGAAATACTTCTTGTAGAGTGGGTTTAGGGAAATAACAAAACTCATACACTTTTTGTTAAGAAAATTGAAAAACATAAAGTTAAAAATACTGCTAGATGCCTAGCGTGAGTAAAGCAATAAAAGAATGTTCATGGTGCCTCCTTATCTCAGAGTGAAATGTAAATACTAATGATCATGCAATCGCAGTTCCACTCACACAGCCTCGCGTTAGCCCCACTGTAAATAGTGTTCCACACTCCTACCAGCAACGTTAAAGTCACGAGTGTTATTTTAAGAACACTATTCCGTTTGTATACCACTTGGAGTTAAAGTTATTAGAATCTACTAATTTCATCTTCCCCCTCATCCCCATACGTCTGTCCTCCAACTGCTACACGAACACGCTGAACGTCAAAGACGAACTGGATCCCCGTAGTAAGCCAATCCGTGATGAGTGGTGAGGGAATCCCCTCCAAGCGATACCTAGGTGGACTGGGGTTGGTGATTGGGGTGTTGTAAATGTGGGAAATTTTCCATGGTTTTTGAAAAATTCTGTTGTGTTCTCAGCAATTTTAATTTGTTGTTTTCATATTTCCACATGACGAGCTAGTGTTCCGGGGACAAGCTAAAAAATCCATCCTAGTGGATCCAGGAGCACAGGCATACTGATGTGTAAATGCTGATGATCCAGTGGACTAATGCATGCTTTTTTGTAATTATTTTTTTTTTTTTTTTTTTTTTTTTTTGTCAATTAATGTTGCGAGTTTTTTGGGACATACCTCCAAGGTTGAATTCCCGGAGAAAAGGCACATTATTGTTCCCTCCATATGCCATTTTTTAGAAAGTTTAGCATGTTTGTAACCATGTTTTACATTCGATTTAATAAGTTCTACATTCTGCATTAATGTAAATGGATGATACAATCTAGAAAATGTAGCAGCTGGATGAAGCCCAGAGTTATCTGAAAATGTAGCAGCTGGATGAAGCCCAGAGTTATCTGGAAATGTAGCAGCTGGATGAAGCCCAGAGTTATCTGAAAATGTAGCAGCTGGATGAAGCCCAGAGTTATCTGAAAATGTAGCAGCTGGATGAAGCCCAGAGTTATCTGAAAATGTAGAAGCTGGATGAAGCCCAGAGTTATCTGAAAATGTAGCAGCTGGATGAAGCCCAGAGTTATCTGAAAATGTAGCAGCTGGATGAAGCCCAGAGTTATCTGAAAATGTAGCAGCTGGATGAAGCCCAGAGTTATCTGAAAAGATATTGTATAAGTGGTGAAGAGATCTTTCTGATTTGCATTGCTGAATATTTTATAATATAGTAATGAGACTTCCTAATAAATAAGGTTGAGGAAATATATGCAATTTTTTTGTAATCACATTTTATTTTGGTGGTTATTAAAATCTTACTTTGTAGTAATTGTATTACGTTTATAATTGCTGTAAGTCAAACAGACTTGGGTAATGGAAAGTACCCACTTATTAGAATTATCTATACATAGTAATATTATAATACATTATACATTACTATTTAATTTCCATACCATCTGAATCAGCTATCAATTAATTCCATAATTTAAAGGTGTTAATTTTTCATCGTACATTTTTGTTTCAGGAAATATAATAATTTTGTACATTTTTCGTAAAACAAAGTTTATTGGCCTAGATCAGATTCGTTCTAAACATATATTGTCAAATTATTGTGGAAATCAATCAACATTATCACAAAATATTAAAAAATATTACGTTCTGTCAATAGATATACTTATATTTTTTTATTAATATACAAAATACGATTATTTTACAAGAAGAAAACAGAGGTCACATCCAATAGTACCCCATATTTATGTAGAATGTGAGTCATGTAATTATTGCTCCACTGTTGCCATGCTTTGACGTGGCCAGCACACTATCAGGACCTCCTTTTTAACTCCAAATTCTTCAATGATTTATCACTACAAATGTTTAAATATTCACACAATTGTAATCTACTTATAACTGACACGATGGGTTCAAAGACAGGGATCTCTATATATTTTTCTCTGTGATTATTTAGAAAATGAAACCCTTAATATGATGCTGTAATGTGTCGTGTTTCTTGATAAACAGTATAATATTTAGTCCTACAAAACAAAAACAATTATCCATATAAATGAGTATGCCATAGTTATGTTTACTAATAAAATCTATACTAAATTGTCATAAATATTAATCTAATGTCCCTTTTCAGATGTCATTTAATCTCAAGCTTAGAACAACTTAGGTTATTAAAAACAAATACCTATTTTCTTGTATATTTAAAATGATTTTTTTATAATTCTTAAAATGAGATATTCCAAACATATACTTTCTTTGATTTGACCATTACTGGTATTATCTACAGTTTTGTGTATATTTTTTTATTATTTTTTTGTCTCAACAAGCTTTTTTTATATCTCGTCGAGTAGTAAAAAACTTCATGTTTTAAATTATTTTCACGTGTAACATTGCTCAAAACCTTTTTTTGATTTTCCCGCTACGAACTAAAGAAACTTTGTAACAATTTTATCTAATATGTGTTTACAATCCAACACGTAGTGCTTCCTTTATTAAGATAAAGTGCCAACTATAATAAACGAATTGCTTCCATTCTACATCGTGCTTGACTGTTTAATAGAGGATATAGGATTACAACTTGCCACAGGAAACACAATAATGCCACAAGGTTTAGCCTGATCCTGCACTTCCACACAAGTTAAATAGACAAGTTACTGTAGTGCATGCTTGCTTGTGGCTTAACCTAGTTAAGTTATCTGTACGTAATATAACTGTGCAAAGTTCATAAACTAATGAGAGCTTTGTAAAGCTCACTCTACGGTTACAGCTTTCAACACGATCACTCACACTGCTTATGTTCAGCTTATTGTCTAGCTAAGCTTTGTTCGTGTTTATCTAAGTGTAAGTCACACTAGATTGGTTTATATATTGTGCAGGTTAGTGCATAGATTGTCACATTCAATTTTCAGTGATTTTCGTAATATATAGCATTTTTAAAAACCTTATTTCATTTTAAACTGAATGCTTCAACTGTATATGTAGTTGCATATATGTCAACGTATACTTTTGGTTTTTTCCAATATATGTTATCTTATTGAGGTCATATATATATATATATGCTTTTCACATTAATGTACCACCCCGTATACAGTTGTTCGGTAAATAGAAAATTTATCCACCAATTTAATAACCACACTATATAGTCTTCGTTCATTTACTCCCCAAGAGCTAAATAATCTACTTATAATTAAATAAATTATGTGTAAGGTTCAGTGCAGTTTGTGTTATAGTTTTTGGATGACTGGGGCCCCGCGTGCACTGTATAAGTGTTTTAAGTGTACGTCACGAATACATCAGCACTCTTATCTATCAGTTAAATCTTATCTGTTTGGAGTGGCCATAGTTTAGGCGCTAATGTGGTGGCTTGTCATGCAACTGTCCGAGTTCGATTCCAAGTGTGACTATGGAGTTTTTACTTTTGTGTCACTCACGTGGTTCTGAGATCACGTTAAGCTGAGGTCCATAAAACCTGCAAAACTAAAAAAAAAAGCTTTACTAGACAAAACAAAAATTTAATCTTTTAAGCAGGCTAGGGCAATATCTGAATTGGGCATCTCTACTCACAAAATCCATACGATTTTTATGTTTTATTTTTACAATTTCTGTATGTTTATATTTTCTTTGTGAATAATCCACAAACTAACAGAGAGATGAACCTAAAACCTGAATAGTAATTGTTAATTAGAATCTTATCGTGTTATTATTTATTGGTTTTTAAATAAAAACAAGAACGTTCCACATGAATTACCAAATGGCGATTTATCATTAGGTAAAAATCAAACTAATACTACGTGGTTCGGATTCCATGAAAAACTGAAGGTCATTAGTTGTCTTGGCTATTAGGCTAATAATAAATGGCTCTTTCTACGGAACAGTTGACCTTGGTAAGTAACAATGACTTCACTCGTTCATCTAAACTCATCACACTCATTCGCACCTCATATCTCTAAAATCAGCTGTTTAGTAATATATAATAGTAATGAATAGGTGAGATATTACTAATGTTGTTTTCCTTAAATGAATAACGAATCTTCTCATGCAAAATGATCGTATTGATCAAAAATTACCACTCAATTTAAACCTCTGTGATTCCATAGATGAAATGAGCATTAAGGTACAAGGTTTCAGATATTAATATATAAAATGTATTTACAAAACATAAACTTAAAATACCTTAGTTTTCTTAATTTACAAAAAGTTTATCTATTGTGTGACCAAAGTGATACTTCAATTATACTGAACTTAATTTCAAAATGTATTAGGGATAGAGGTTGTGGAATTGGGTTGTAACAAATTGCCATTACAATTGCACAGGGATCTACGGCTTACTGGGGCGAATTGATGTAGAATGTAACAATACATCCCTTCTGTGTACTCCTTTGTCGTTAACTTCATGTATTCTTGGTACTCTGCCTTAATCCTATGAACATAATAAACACGGCAAACTTACTTGAATTACAAATTTGTAAATATCTTCATTACAAACATTGTTTTACTAATTATATTCTCAGATATAAGACACCAACACAACTCGCGTAATTAAGGTGAATATGAATGTTTACCTGAGTGTAGAATGAGTGTGGATGACATGTGTAGTTGGTAACTAACTGAGTTCGACTTACACTCATAAAGGGCCATTTATTAAAAGCCCAATAACAAGGGCAACTATGGGACCTACAGTTTTATGTGGAATCCGAACCACATGTATTGGTTCGATTTTTAGCTAATTGACATGTATGATACTCAGTTTTCTTCCCTTCACAGCATCTGAACCTTGACTAACACACAACATGGATGACTCAGACCTCTCTAGTGGTGTCCACGTTGACGGCAACCATTGAGCGTACGCCTACAATCTTCATAACATCCTCTAGTAGCAGGAGTAAAGGACTGTGTCACTAGTGCAGACTACAAAACTAGTTTATTTAAATCAACTACAACTTTTCAATGATAAAATTGATGACATACTTGCATTTACTCTATACAAATTGACAATTATTAATTTTATTGTGACAAAATAGGAATTTATTGCTCCCTATTTTGTCTTCTTAACAAAAAAACAAATAAAACAAGTTTGATCCTTATGTAAAATATTATTTATAGACAATAAAATCTCACAGCAAGGTGACATTTATCTTACATTTTCTGGACAGATTCAAATAAAACAAACTTAAATTTTATCGGCCATATCTTTTGTAGCCCTATATTACTACTGAATTCAAATAATAGAAAAGTTTCTGTATTGAGAAATGGTAGATATTATTAAATTAATATATGGCTGGAGAATATTTTGATACTGTATGAAAATAATCCAATCCCAAATAGTTAATTAATAGTTTTTTAATTAGCATAATACGTGTTGGTACATATATAGTACAATTAAACGTCACACAACACAAATGTATTACAATATGAGCACAAAATGCACAAATATATTACAATACAAGTACAATATGCACAAATATTATGGTGATCGATTTCGGTGAACCACATTCACCTTCCTCAGACCAGAGGGATTCACAAAAGAATGGAAAATGGTGTTCAACAACTCAATTTATGGTTAGATTAAATTGAGTTGTTGAACACCATTTTTCATTAATTAACATAACACCATAAACCACGATGTTATATAGATTCATATCAATTTTTTTGTAATTCGCACCATACATTAAAATCAACTTACCATCATCACGTCAAAAAAGCTTAAAGAAATTCTAGAAATTTAAAGTTACTTCCAAAAGCCATTTTACTTTAACCATTTATAAAACTGTAGTATTATACTGTTGAAATTTGTATCGTAGAGATATACCAAAAAAACTTTGTTATCTAGGAGAACGGTAGTAGGCTGATATTTTACATTGATGTGATGGTTAAGAGAGAACCACGGATGGAAGGGTAAGCTAGCGTAAAGAACCACTCCGTAGCGTAGTAAGTGTTGTAAGCTAGTATTATATAAAGCAATAATTTTATATTTATGTTTTAACATATTAATTAATTATTAAGTGCTATATTAACTTTTAGAAACGGTACTTTTTTATTATTATTCATTATTAAGACGACCATCGTAAAGATATGGGCGAATATGAGGGGCGAATGAATGTGATGAGTGTAAATGATCGAGTGTAGTCATTGATAATAACTAAGGACGACTGTTCCTCAAAAATAGCTATTTATTAATAGCCCGAAAACCAGGGCAACTAAAGAATCTACAATTATACGTGGAAACCGAACCATGGATTGTTAGTCTGAAATATTGTCATCAATTTATTTAACAACTTCAATTAAAGAAAATGTTTTAAAACAGAGCATATCAATAAAATACCTATTTAAACTATGCTTACAAAAATGTTGGGATTATATAAGATTTAATTACTGTATAAAGGGTAAGTTTTATTCAATCGACTATATAAAATATAAAGGTTTTCTATTGACCTCCAGAAGGAACATTGATTATAAATATGGTAACAAAGCTAGCTCATGTTCGTTTACTGTATTCTTTATTTGCTCTCTAATATTAAATATAAATGAATTTACCTTTAATGAACTGTAAAAATGTTAAATTATAATTTCTAATCAGCGCCTTGAGCTCTGGTCTACACAGGGGGCCTTATCTTGACAGTGGAATTACTTGAGAAACTCTTGATACTGTTCACTCAAATCAAACTGAAAGTTTTCGTTTCTAAGATACTGACGGAAATATATTTTATAATCCAGTCATCATAGTCAAAGTGACCATAAGTGTTAAATAGTGCTCTACAGATGTTATAAAAAAAATCTACCAGATAGTTGAAGAAAATTATTTTTATTATCATGGTTAGCTCAAAGATTATGAAAATCTTTAAAATATAATTATCTCGTAAATTAATACTTTTCTGTAAAATATTATATAATAATATAAAATATACATTTTGATCGAATTGTATGAACAGATTGTAAATAAAATAAATGTTAAAAAACCAATCATTATCTGTCTGCTAGCAACGACAATCAATCAATTCCATTTAAATATGTTTCAACATATGTGTTTTTTTCTTTAATTAATAAAAAAATTACAATTTCAAAGCCTTTAACTGTAAACAGTTTCAATAATTAATTTCCATATTCATTGCATTTTTATGGATTTACATATAACAAACCTAAACATAGGAAATATATTTATAAAGTAATAAATACAACGAAACGTATCTCCAGGAATATTGCTTGAGATTTTTTTTCTGTTAAATAATATATTTTTAAATTAAAATTACTTATAACTTGTGTTTTTGCGAAAATATTAAGGGTAGGTCTTAAAGAAGTCGAATAATCGCTAGCTTACATCACCAAGCAATGAATAGTTGTCATAGTTACGTTATCGTGTAGTTTGAGCAGTATTGTTCTTGTATTATGTAGGTAAGGTATTTATTACCCAAGTAGTTAACTATAACATAAAAATAATAAGGTAACCTTTACTAAAAATATTTTTTATTCGTCACTAAGACCCATCTATCTAAATGAGAGCAAATTTAGATTCTGAACGAGTAAAATTCTTTTTTAGCTGAGCAAAACTAGATTTAATTTTTTGGGAAGTTTTTAAAAAATGTTATACTCGAATCAAAATAAAAAAAAACAACATTTTTTTCGTTATGTTTGAGTCAAGTCTTATAACTTTGGAGTAAGCAGGTGGCTGCACAAGCACAGTTACTATCCCTCGGTTATCACAATGTGATTAAATCAAATTAAGAAATGTAACTTTACTTTTTAATAACTTTTTATTGCAAGGAAATCTTCATAATCCAAAGAGAACTAGTAATATGCATATAAAATTATCTTTCATACTTGATAAAGTAATTATTTTTAGAAATTTTAAACCTTACATATTGATAGGTAATAGCAGAAATACTCAACTATACTCAGATCGCTCATGGTACAAACAAGAGAAACTGCACGTTGTACATCTATAACAGGGGTGTGCGGTGTTTGCGCAAAGAACTGTGAGCGAACACCGTTCACACATCTACGGACTACGCTGTGGGGTGCACGGTCTGACAACCACGCTTAGTCCACAATGCTCGACGCGATGCAATGCGGTAGTCCCCAAACTACAAAAACAAAAACATTGGGGCTCTGTTTAACATGGAGACGCACATTCGTTATATAGTTTATGATGACCGGTATGGTATAGTGTTTGGCAGACAGGTTATATTGCTATCAAATTAACTAAACGTTTTTGAAATTTTTTTTAAACAAGTAAAGTTTTACGATTGTATTCCTTCATCTTAAACAAAATCTACTAATAGGATTCTTTACGTAACAAGAATAATTTATGAGAACATGAGAAAATACAATATTAATATTATAACCAGAATGCCTTAAAATTGCATTTGACTTTCTGAACTTAATGACCTTATACATGATAAAAGCATGGATTCTTGAACATAATGGACGTTTCATGATAACGTTTTTTAGTGTTTCTTTTAACTGACGCAATCGCCAAGTACACTTAAAAGATTGGAGTTTTATTGCAAGTTTTATTACGAAATCTTGTTTTATGCTTGTTACGTCCCTCTTTAGCCATTCATAGCCACTTAAGTTCACCTGTTAAATTAAATAAGTAAATAAGACATTGATTATTTCTCTTTCTCAGCTATGCTATAGAAATGAAATAATCTTAATGATTCGTTATAGTGAACGAATGTAAGTAGATTTAAAATACAGTTTTTCAGATCAGATATAGATTTGTAATTAAGAACACTATAACTATGGTAACTATTTTAAAGTATTTCTAATAACACTAACGGATAGTTTTATCTAATTTTTGCTAGCTGATACTCGAAAGCTATAAAAGTGTTCATAATTGTGTACGAAAATGAGATTGCTACTAGAATAACTTTGTTTTTAAAAATTTGTTAATGATGGAGTATCAGATGAGGGAGACAAAGGTAGTTGGACATTTGCCATTATTACGTCAAAAATACAAATCACGACGTTTCGATTTGGTAAAACCCAAACCTTTTTCAAGTGCTAAAAACTAAATTACATCTACACAAACATGTTATAAAACTACGTTCTTAAACTAATAAACTTATCTACTTTAATAATTATCTACATTTTAACGTAGATCTTAGAATGGGGTTAACAAAATGAACTTCTACTAAATATAAAATAAATACCCCATTCTAGGATCTAGGTTAAAATGTAGATAATTAATAAAGTAGATAAGTGTATTAGTTTAAGAACGTAGTTTTATAACATGTTTGTGTAGATGTAATTTAGTTTTTAGCACTTGAAAAAGGTTTGGGTTTTACCAAATCGAAACGTCGTGATTTGTATTTTTCACGTAATGATGGCAAATGTCCAACTACCTTTGTCTCCCTCATAGAATAACTTGTTTCAGCTTATTCATATTTTAAACACAAACTAATCATTAACTAACGCGACTGCTCAAGATACATCTATACGTCAAAATAGATAAATTTACTCCACTCTTTCCAGAAGTAAGAGATTACTACAGTCAAAGGTGTTGAAGTTCGAGTAATTAAATCAAAACTTGGCGAACCATTCATTAATACTGTTAGGCAAACTTGCAGAACTAAGTTCACCTTGCAAGTCTTAAAGTACTGAAGTTATGGTTCGACATCAAAATCCTTCAGAGACTATGGCTTAGGTAAGGCAGATAATTGAAAATATGACAAATGAACTTGCGTAAGGAAATGAATAGATATAGTATAATTTCATATCGTTCCTATTATTGTAATGTATACAAGATTAAGAAGTGTTCTAAAAATTGATTTATCTGATTTAAAAAACATAAAATGAAAGGCCTAACAATTATTTTAAAATTTGTTTAAGAAAATCCAACAACTTAATCCGGATTCATAAAGGACTTTTCAATAAAATTATAACTATCAAATTAAAAATCTTCATGTTTTCAGTCCTAGTTCTCATTCATCTACATATTATGCATTGTAGATTTATTATCCACTTTGTAGCAAGTATTATAGCATTGTAGATATATTATAAGTCATTTATTTACCTTAATTATTAACAGTTTACATTGCGTTGGCACTTCACATGTTACATCAAGTAACTACTCATAAACTGACGTTAACAACTTAAAAATAATATAATAAACAAAGCAAGTAGAGATTATTACCTACTAAAACTAAAATGAAAAAAAACAATTACCTTAACGTCCATGGATCTACCAGCCAAATAAACCTGAACTCGTTAGTAATTCCCTATATCAACATTTATTTTAGTTATCTTCTAAATTTCTGTTTTAGTGGTCTAACTCTAATTTAACACTGATAATTGATTAAATACATGGAAAGATAATATGTTCTGTATATCTAAACTTTAAAAAGTGTGTACAGTCTCATTAACAGTTAAATTTGACTTTTTGTTGAAAAAAATGGTAAAATATTCAACATTTTTCTTTGACACACAAATTAAATTCGGAGACTTTGTTTTCAGAAATCCATAAGAAAAATCATCTACAAACGATATTTTTAAAGTACTGTATTTTATTAAATTCAAAGTATGTTAGCTCTCTATTGAAGTTTCAATTTAAGATTGCCTTGTAACATTAAAACACCAACCGTTGTAGAAAGTGACACGGTAGTTCCAATGACCTAAATAGCACGTAAAAAATGAGAGATCAAATTTTTTTAAACTCTAAATGTACTTTTTTCGTACATTCATGTGGTATAATTCATAAAACTATAACGATAAATGTTTAATTTATCACTTTAATCATTAACCATACAAAATAATTAAATTTTAAAATCACGTACTTAAAATGTGCAACGATTCACTCTTCAACTTTTTTTCGCAATATAATCATCAGTGATATTTTTTTTTTAAACATCAAAAAAACTGTAAATACTGTACATATTAAGTGAATCACTTGCATTTTTTTACTCGAATGTAATACAAACATATATTTTTTCTTGCAAACTATTTAAATTACCATTATATTTTTCTAAGTAACACAAAATTGCCTAAATTTGAAAT
This sequence comes from Stictocephala bisonia, assembly GCA_035578905.1. NCBI lineage: Eukaryota > Metazoa > Arthropoda > Insecta > Hemiptera > Membracidae > Stictocephala > Stictocephala bisonia. Next base: position 21,888 of record JAQJVL010004340.1, on the reverse strand, counting down.
TTGTTGAATCGGACATGTAATAAAATTTTAGTAAAGTGCTTGCGATGGATAAGTATGGTGAAGGATATGACGGTTGAAGAGATAATGAAGAATTTCTCTTCGTTAGGATTGTAGGCTCAGATAAGGAAATCTAGAAAGAAAATTACATTAGATATGTCAGAAAAGGCTGAGGTGAGTTTGATTTTATGTTATCTAACGTTGTCCTGAAAGAAAAAGAATAGTACTATACATATAATTTTAAACAGTGGTTAAAGGAAACAAAAAGAAGATAAGTTTTCGTAGTAAAAAATAGTTAAAATATAAAAGGTTTAAATTGATTATATTTATTCTTGTTTTGCCAGCGATACGTCATGTGCTCCAAGTAACATAACTTGAGAAATTATTCCCTATTAAAATGTTAACTTATTTTTAATTTGTTAAATATATCCATTATTTTCAGCTAATTGAAGGGAGGATGTTAGACTAGGAAAGGGTTGGGGCCCAGACACTGACACCGCAATAAGTTACATGCCCTTTCTAACAGTCGAGATTGCTGAAGCTGAAAAGCTAGAACTCGTGGTTTGGTAAAGTTAATTCCCTTTTTGAAACGAGCGTACCCAAGATATTAATCGTGTTCAGAAGGGTTTGAAATACCTACTACGTCAAGTATTCAATGTAACCATGTTATGCTATATATTGTGTTAAGAAATAATTAATACTTCTTGGAATACTTTTGTATATAACGTAAAGTCATAAGAAATATTCTTATATACAAGCCAAATACCACTGACTCACTCACTCACTCATCACGAAATCTCAAAAACAACCGAACAGATTTACGAAATTTTAAAAGAAATTAGTTTTAGTATCGAAGGAACCCACTATGAAAGGATTTTTCAAAATTTCATTTCTAAGGAGTACAAACAGCCCCTCAACATTTCCTGTTTTCAATAAGAATAACATTGGGTTAATTTTAGTAAATTAATAACAACTGTTTTGTAGATAAATAAACATGGTTATTTTGTATGCTTGACATTATCCTATTGATGCATTAAGGGTTTAATATTCAGCTGCCAAACAAAAACAAATGAAGTGAACACGTTTTAAATAGGCCAAGTAACACCATTGATTTTCTAAGGGTAATACCGTTGGGTATTTATCATAATAAATAGGTAGCAACGCAAGTAGTTTGAGTGGGATAGTGTAAATAAATGTAATATTGTGATTTTATGTAATACAGTTAATCTACTATTATTTGTGGTTAAAAGTCCCATGCCGAGGTGTATCGATCGCCGCGAGACCTGGGCTGGCGCGCGAAGCATGCAGTGGTGTCCCCTAGTATTCTATATAATATAATGTATAATACAATAAGCCTTGTAGTATTCGGTAACATTCTGGTCATTATTAATAACTTTATACAAACAAAAGGGTTGAAAAACAACTTTCTTTATCAAAAAATTATTATTGCTTTTGTATTACATATTCTATCAATAGCTTTTGTCATGTGTTAACTGTAAAAATTATAAGCCTTTGATTTATCCGTTGGTTTGATGGCACACATTCAATCCAACTGTAGAGTTCAATGGAGTTTATTTATTTCATTAATTTATATACAAAATGTTGGCCTCACCAAGATATGCAAAACTTGTCGGTGAGGTTGTATAGTAAAAAAACAAAATAACAAACTTAATATAAAAATACTTTTTTATTTTTATTTTTTTATAGTAACTATGGTTTACGGCTGGCACCTATCTTTAAATATAAATATTGCAGCTTATTATTATATTACTGTGCAATGTGGCTACAACAGAAACACTTGGAGATAACGAGTGACAGTTTGTAGATAATTTTATCCTTTTGGCCAAAATATTCCTGTTCTCTACTCTATGTCTCATTCCCTTTAGAACAATCAGTTCGGCGATGTGTGAAATGTAATATTGTAACTGTAAATACAAAGTGACGTAACTTAAGCGTGTTTTCTTACTGTTACTTAATTATTGAAAAAAATAAAAAATTTGAATAAAAATAAAAACATCGATTACTGAATCTTATTGTAAGTGTAATTTTTTAAAGTATTTGAACTGTGCATTGTATGTAGTGTGTTAATTTTAATTTTCTATTGCTGGTCCGTGCCAGTTTCTGGGTCAATTTCTATCTCGGCTGTGTTGTTTTGGTAAATGTTCACTTTCAGTAAATCTTTGCTACCAAGGGAAAAGTTCGTTAGAATTAATAATATTTTACAGAAATATATAAGAAATAATCTGAACCAACCCGCGTTTGTGAAGTTACATTACTGTAACAATAATGTAAGATGATTTCGAGCTGTGTTACATTGGTGTTGGCTTCCTTAGGGTTTCAGTAAATGTTCACTTTCAGTAAACATTGTTACTAAGAGAAGTTCAATAGAATTTAATAATAATTTTACAGTGTAAATATTCATGTACACATTCCACACAACAAGTTCAGACGTAAAGTTCACGTTTTCGCGGTACTTTACGAGCTCACCCAATAGTACTACAATGATTACCTCATCTTTATTTCAGTGACTGGACCTTAATGTCACCCCACCCCCAATCCTCCCCCTAGAACTTGACACGCAACATGAGACACTTGGTCATTGGATATATGACGTAACAACAAACTTGCTTACTTGTTTTCGTTATGTAAGAAAATGTAACATTAGTCTTTTATTTATTTATTTATTCATAACAACGGTTTCCCATTTTTCATGGCTTGGGAATCTCTAAAATCTTTTTCACAGACTAGCTCCATTCTTTCTTCTGAGAACTCGTCCCCGAATATTCTCCTTCTCCTGAGCTCCAGAGCTTCGCACTCAGCTTGTAAATGTTCGGCAGACTCGAGACATCAACACAAAGGCGACAACTGATGTCTTCTCAGTACATACCAATCTTTGTTAGATGTTTCCTAAAGTTTCAATGTCCTGTAATATACGCAATCACCAACCTGATGTCATTCCAATTCATGGCAGTGAGTGATTTGGTCAGCGTAGGTTTGATTCCCTCACCAGAGATTTTGTGAAGACCTGGCCCTGAAACCACTGCTCTCTACTATGGTGGCAATTTCTCACCAAATTTAGTATTTCAGTTTTGGCATTGGTAAGTCCAATGCCACATACTGGCTCGAACCCCACAAATGGAGTCCAGGTCAATGACTCCATACAATTCGTCAACATAAAATGCAATATTAAAGAAACCATGCCAACATTATTATCTATTGAACAATCTTATGCCTGGCTTTATACGAATCTAGACTCTTATCTTTTGAAGATTTGTATTGATGTTCCAAACATGTGGATCTCCGATCAAGGTTATTGCCTTCTCTCAGGAGTCGCGGGATGCGGCTGTGATAAGCTTGTGCGGTAGATTTTCTTCTTCGTACGAAAGTACCGATCAGTCTTGTTCCTCTTGGCAAACGTATGCCAATTAATGACAGAAGTTCTGAGAAACCGAGTTGTCCGTTAGTCAGATTGTAGAGTAAAATTAGATCAGACACCGTTCTCCTTGATTCCAATGAAGCTAGTCCGAATCTTTGCATCAGTTCCTTGATTGGGATCTCCAAGTATCGGTAGCCATAGCACATACCAATTAATCGTATTACTCTGTATTGTATTTTGTAAATGGAGTCAATGTAGCGAGAGTAATTAGGAGACCAGACCACGGAGGCATATTCCAGGACGGGTCTTACAAGTGTCTTGTATAGTGTCAGGATAGTAAAAGTTGACTGATAATGTCTAGATGTTCTTAATATGAATCCTAGCGAGGAGTTGGCTTTATTAAATATATGTGATGTATGTTCATGGCAAGAGAATGAGGACGATACTATGAAACAAACATCTTGGAATGTTTCCACTCTTTTCAAAAGAATTAAATGCAAGGTACTCGCTGAATGGACTCGGTTTCGAGTAAGACTAAAATTGATAACTGCACACTTGGAGATGTTTAATCCCATGTCATTATTATTGCACCAACGTTGATAGGTTGATGTTTTTGTAACTAGTCAATATCATCCTGTGATGTAATACACTTAAATACCTTCAAATCTTCTTTTACAGTAAGGGTGATTGTGTTAGATCAAGTGGGAAGGTTTTTCAAAGATAGAAAAAGTAAACCAGAAAATTTAGGTGTATAGGTATTGTTGTTGTGTGGATAACTAAATGAAATACTTAGTTATATCAACCCCTTGACTGTCACAAAGATGAAACATTCGTTCTAAGACTTGAGCGGTAAAAAGAATGAGTAGTTAATCGGAACTTTTCATGTTTGGAAGTAATAAACATGCTAATTTCCAAGCAATCACAAGTAAAATTATGTGTTGGCAACACTGCTACCTATTTGTGGCATTCAAGTGGCTAAGAGGTTATTTTTTCCTTTTTCTTCCAACCTTCGTCAGGAAGTCACCAATGATATTACAGATGACCTTTGAACGTCTGTTTCATTTGTATCTCACTTAAAAGGTGCATTAGGAGCAAACCCTTGTTCGCTTCCCACCAATTCCCAGATTCTTTATTTCTTATAGTGTTTAAGATCGATAAGAAATATAGTGTTCTTGTAGTTTTTAAGATCTTATAGTGATTTAAGGTCTTATACTCAAGTCTTATTTTTATTTGTTGTACTTTTTATAGTTTTATCTCTTCAGATCAATGTCTCAATATGTATAAAAATGAAATTCAACTACTGTAACAATTAAATCACAAATTAATTCCATGGTGTAAAAATCTCTTTTTCTCGTTATTCAATTAACTGCAATTTTAATTTAAAACAGATCTGTGAATATACACATAAAATCCAGTTAACTTCACCTCTTTTATAACAATTTTAAAAAATAATTTCTCACCAGCTTACAATAAATAAATGGTTCCAAAGAATTGGCACAAACTTTCTCCCATATTAAACACTAAGAAATCAAAACTTTGAAAAATTACCAGTTTGATTCTCAAATATTTTTTTCCATATCTAAAAAACTAGTCAAGTTAGAGACATGCGGTTTTCACTAAAATATTTTGAATTGTAATTCACATCTTTCCTAAAACTTTAATGAAAATCGTTAAGCCTTTTTTGGGAAAATTCCATATTTGTATGTTTTTGTCCATAAAAATAAAAACCTAGTATTTCAAAAAAGTGAATTACAGTCTGAAGATGTTGGCTAAAAACACCTTCATACCAAATTTCATAAAAATTGATCCTTCTATTACGACAGATGTACATACGGACAGATATAAGTTTTTGGGTTCATGGGAGCCTAAAATGAATTTTTATACCAACTTGTAAAAAAAATTTTTTTTACGATCACAATACGTTCTCTATGCTAACGCATATGGGAGAAAGGAAAAACCCAACTCACGTGACAAAGTGCGTTTAATTCTAAGAACCATCCGTGTTGCTCCTTATTCATTTCCAATTTAATGCATATTTTCACTTTGCTTTGACCACAAAACAAAACCTGCTTTTACATTACACTTTTAATCTTAATTTACTTCCAAAAAAGTAACCGATTTTAAGTAGGCCTACTCTATCAATTGAATGGTTTTGTCAAATAAGTTTTTCAGAGAACATTTTTTGAATATTACAACAAAGGTGAGTTTCCCAAAGCCAGAAAAATATTGACTGAATTAGAGCACAAAATAAATTATACTGGATCTAAAGATTCTGAAACCAGAATATGAAAATCGATTGGTTTTAAAATTATTGTAAATAAGGGTTAGTTTTGACCGGTTATTTCTCAGAAGCTAAGTATCCAAATTTCTCGTTCTTGTTTCCAAAATGAACGTCTTCTAGTGTACTTCCATCATTTAAATTTCGAAATATTTTCATGAAAAATCTCTGAGTTATTCTACATGTTTATAAGAGAACATTCGCGTGAACAGGCGTGTGCGCACGCTCGTGCAATAGTTACAAGACGGGGTGAGATTAACTAGAGAGTGTGGAGCGCCGTGAGGTCTAGAGGATAGGCAATATGAGGGCTGTACCTAAATTGCGTTTTCCAATGGCAGGCGTTCGCGTTATGAACCACACGTGTGTAACTGTGTATTGCTAATAATTTTAAATAAAAATTTTTAATTTAAAATGTAAATTCATAAGATGATATACATGAATAAATTAGTAATGCCCATTTATTTTCAAAAAGCATTTGATAAATTTACTTTCAGTTAATCAGTGATAGTTAAGATCGTATTTCTGAAAATGCCTGACTATATATTTTCTACTTTATTTCATAACTTGTTTCACAATTTACTAATTTTTATGCATTTGGAACAATTCATAATGAATCGTTTTTTCAATCAAATAATTATGGTAGTAACAAGTTAATCACCTTTTTTTAAGGTGTAAGATAATTGAATATTTTCATTATTTCTTTAACTATGTTCTAAAACATGTTTAATATTTTGTTTCATATTGATCACAAAATAGGATTAGTGCCAACGATAAACTAAATAATGATTTTTTAATTAATTAAAAGTATTGAATAATTACAATAGCCGATATTCTTGAACACTTCAAGGACATTATGTATTTATCCAACATAATTAATTTCTCATTGATATTACTTCAGGGATTGTCGATGATTTGAAACAAGTATATAAAAAAAATGCTTGGAATAATTGCATTCTTATGACCAACATACAGACAAAATATGCTCTAAATGTATTTACTAAATAGTTTAAAACATTTTAACTTGAAAAAACCTTTATACATTCTAAAAGCTTTGAAACCCTAGATCGTGATCAATGAGCGAACCATTGTGTGCTTCCAAATGCTAGGTCCTTTTTTGGTGCTTCCTAAACTTTTTTGTAAAAATGATAAACAATTACTAAATATGCTCCAAATGTAAATTTTATCATATCATTTTCCTTCTCAAAAATTGCACATTTATATACGACTATCAAAACTTATAAAAACAATTACCAAATAACTATTGTCAAGAAAAGATTGAAAAACATTTGAAAATATTGTACGTAAATTATAACTGATAACCTTCCTTAGGAGCACTAAAGACTTTTTGTAAATAATTCCAAGATAGCCAATTTTTTATTATATAGTGCACTATAATAATATGTTGTTACATTTTAGATAAAGTATTAGGTTGTTTGGGGTATTTTTTTGTTTTCATAAAACGTTAAAATTAAAAAAGTTGCAGAAAGAAGTTACAGTATGATCATTGAAGGCAATCAAACAGTACAAGTGAAAATTTTAAAAAAATCACCATTAAATAGATACAACATTTTTCTTGTGTAAAATAGTCATATTGGACCCATAAACTAATTTTCATATTTTTAGTTTATTGGGGAAAATAAAAAGTCTACCACAGAAACGAAAAATGTCTGTCAAAAATTACAAAACAATTAAAAAACAAGTGGTATGTATAACGTTTTGCTATACGTACTTTATTAGTACAGTCTATTAGCTGCAATAAAATGTAAAATATATGAAAATATTCCAAAAAGTACAATACTAATAACACCATAAGTCAGCGTGCGCAAATTGTGTAAATTGCACTTTAAATGTGCACATTATAATCAATATAGAAAGTAATTTTTAGAAATCTTTTAGGTAATAAAACTTGATAGATGACATATTTTTGAATAGAAATATACAAGAGTTATTAGATTACAGCCCAAAATAAAAGTTTGAACAACTTTTATCAACAGCATAAATTATGCCATTACTCACTTTTGGATAGCACGCAAATAAGGGTAAACTACATTTTTGTAAAATACCCAACGCAGCTAAAACATCGTTTTTTCTCTCTGAAGACTGACATTTACTACGCCTTATTCCGTCTCCTCGTTATTGCATGCAACAAACATCGGCCATTTTTTCCGCTCCCGGCCTCCGCCAGGCGGGAATTGAGCGGGAGTTTCAAGCTGACAAAAGTTGAACATACAGTGCTTTAAATATACTTACGTGTACAAATACGTCTAAACACAGCTTATAAATACAATTAAATAAAACATGAAGGTTACTTAAAAGTGAAGAAATGTGTCTTACAAATATGTTTTTGGTTTATTAATATTTTCCTTCTTATAAAAATATCATTTTTTACAGTAGGATCTCAAACCTATACACATGCGTTTTTGATATAATATTATTGATATTTTATTATTACTTGGAAAATAATAATATATATAAATATAGTATTCATAGGTACATCCTCAGCCTCTTTGTTCTTGTATAGAAATATGTTTCTACATTAATTAATTATTTATATTATTCTTAAAAAGTTAAATGCATAAATACAAACATCTAACCCTAGAAAAGAAAAGGATGCTTATCAGTTTGAATAAAAGGAATAAAATGAAGAAGTTACAAAGGTTTAGAAAATTGCTTCGACAAAAGTCAAACCTATGTCATGTTGGTTTATGCATCCAGAGAGTTGTAACATTTTATTATGCATGAAACTCTTATATCTTTTATTTTACCAATTTCAGTTTACTTTTTATATTTTCTCTGCCACAGTATATCAGGCAGTACTGTCAGATTTGAATGCTAATATTTGTAATTCAACTATAAAATTAATCATAATTTAACATGTCTTCTATTATACGACCACAAAGCTCAAACAATGTTCTATAAGAACAAAATGATATTAAAGTAGTTTTTCTAACCTTAACTGATGAACTTATCCATAAAATTAAAGGCTTTAGTTGTTTTACACAAAATACAGAAATATATGTTACAAGAAAAAGAACACACTAACAAAAACTCATTAAATTTGAGGTTATGTTAGGTTACGGTAGGTTAGGTTAGGCTGGAAACTTAGTAACACAACTTCAAGCTTAGCTGACGTATAATAGACAACATAACGTAAATTATAAAATCAGGAATATATCTCTCCTTTTAAATGGACTCATTATAGAACAAATCTACTGTCAGCAATGTGATAAATAAAGCCTCTAATAAATTCCAATTAGATACTGATCCAAACACAATTGATTTCTCCGTTAAACGTAGTTCCAATTTACTAAACTAATTTACCTAAATCTATCGCTATCTTTTTACATTTTGTACTTATATTTTAATAAATATGTGTGTAGTGACGTTCACTTGCATTGTGTATTACTTGTTCTAACAATAGTTAAAGTTCCGTTTAAAATGTCGATATCATTCTACCACAGTTTTATTCCTACGGAATACTGTTGATCAAATTGATCATCGTGTTTTTTTGTTTGGATTGTATTTACGATAGAATGATAATATTTAATAGTCATAATTTATTTATAATATCTTCTACTTCCAAAAATTAAACTTTGGGAGTTAGTTGGAAAACATTACCAAATATCGTAGTAACTTTTAAACGAGCCTGTAAAATTATTAAATATGAGACACGTCCGGTTTCAACAGGACGTCAAATGAATCGATTATTGGCAACACTGCTCTGATTTAAGGGTCGTTTCTCTCTTGGAAGTTTAGTCCTGAAGTTTACAGGTGAGGCTGACACGGACTGTTTGAGGATCAACTGGGGAACTTCCAGATACGAACCCATTTAAACTTGTTTCTCATGTTTTAATCTTGAAGCAGACGTCCCTTTCTTCTAAGTTACAACGGAATGTTTGTGATGGCTAAATATACTTGTATTATTTAGAGCTTCTAAAAAATTTGGAAAATCCCTACAATGTACCTTTTGTCAATTTATCAGGAGAAATGTTTTTATAATCCAATTCTATTTGGTAATTTATATTAATGGTAATCCTTTATATTAATGCAATATTCAATGTTTACTTAAAATATTCTAATCTACAAAATATTCGCCTGAAAGTTTCCAAGCATGACAGTTTTCAAAAGGCACCACTGTGGCAAAACAACGAAAATTAAAAAAAAAACCAAGTTAAATGTACTTGGAATATTTCTCACTAATGGAGCCAACTTGCATATATATTTATATTGCAATTTATTCTATTTTTTACACCACTAGCATTTTTTTTACTGTCAGAACTTTGATCCTGAGTTTCAGAAAGTACATGTTCGTGTTCTAGCTTTGGCTGGAAGTGTTTATCAGTTATTTCCATCTCGTTATGAACTGGTTCTCCCTCTTACTCTGTCTCAGTAAGTTCCCTGTTCAAATCAATAGTCCATGGGGAATGGGGAGAGTACAGTTAAGAAGGAAACTGGTCTTTCCTTTTTAACAATAAAAATGTTTAATCAAATTCGTAAATTGAGCCGACCACTGAGTGTGTCAATTTATAGTAGTAAAATGTGTTTCTAAATTATGTATCTCTAAGTGTGTCTATGTAGAGGGGTTGAATTTAAAATAAAACTCTCAATCTTCAACAGATGTATATTTCTAAACTAAACGAATTTATTTTTACAATAAAAATTGTATTTTAAACCCACTTTTTCATTGATTATTTAATCGATCTTAGAAGTTGTTTCAATTAATTTAGACTTGGAGGAATTTCAAATTAGCAGAATAACATTGCCACTTTGAGCCTCGCAAGGGGGACTTGGCTCTGCAAGTTTGCCAAGCTGCATTGATGAATGGTTCGCCAAGATTTGATTGTTATTGAAATGTCAACACTCATGACTGGCCGTAGTAGTCTTAGTTAAGGAGGGGGGGGGGCTGTCATCAACATGAAAGTTCGGAACTATAATTTTCTGAACCTTAGTTGTTTTTTTAAGTAACGTGTATTACAGCTTTGGAATTTAAGGTAAATTTCCTAACAAACACAATGTTAGGTTAAGTAATGTCCAAATGCTTGGTTGTGATACGAGATGAAATTTGTTACAAAAGTCTTATAATCCGTAAAAATTAGATTGTGAAATAACGGTGTCGAGCAACACCGGGCGTGGCTGTTCCTTGGACGGGTGACCGGTGAGTGATCCCGTTCTATTACGCAACCGCCTGCCTGGTAACTTAGGGTGTTCGAAAGTCACCTTCGAGCCATTAGTCCCTCAGGTTAGGTGTTTTAAAGTTCCTCCTGGGAGAGTCAGTGGCCGAGAGGTCTAAGGCGTCAGGACTTTGTTAATACGAGTATTAAAATATTAACGAAACTTTAATAATTTTACTTTCTAGTCTGACGACCAACGACTAACTCTAGCATATCAAAATTAAGTCTTCACAAAGATAAAAATTGAGTTATAAAAATGTAACTATCCTAAATGTTATCAATATTTAGTTGTTACACTTAAGAACTGTAAGAACTAAGAAATGTTTCTTACAACCATCTGCTTATTCTCTTCCTACGACATTATCGGTTTCTGATTGTTGCAAAATTATGTAATTTATTTTTTTTTATTTATAGGTAAACTGACAATGTCTCCCGATTCGTCTTAATTGAAGGAATAAAACTAATTAAAAATATTATATTGGTGAATAGATTTTCCTGTCAACAACAGACATCCAATTTTAGTTTCTATTTGTAGTTTCCCTATAAACTTTAAATAAATTGACAGAGAACAAGTTTTAAAATCCTTTTATCAGATTCTATAATAAAGGTAAACTTTTAATTGGAAGGCACAATGTAAATAAATAAATAAGTTACTCCGTAACGGAACTAACTTTACCTCTCTGTCAACAGTTGGGGGGGGGAATAATTACTTGATTTGTTAGGCGAATTTATTAATTAGATTTAATGTAATAGAATATTAATTATTTATTTTGTGTGATTGATTTTTTTTTTAATTATAAGCTTATATAAATAAGATAATTTGATCTTTTCTGTACTTTATGAATATTTGTTGAAAATTATAACTACTTCATGTTTAAAAGTAGACAAAAATAGAAGTAGTTCGTTTATTTTTATCCCAAGATCGTCGGTAGTCAATAATGATATTTGATATGCCATTGGATTTGCCTGGTTTTTTGTGATTCTCCAGATGCCGTTTCTAACTCTAAAAGGCGTATTTCATATACATTTCCTAAATTTATGTCATTATTAATACAAATAAAATGATAAATAATAACAATAATACATCAACTAACAATAAGAAATATAATAACAACAATAACAATAATAAAATAAAACAAAATAACGGTGTACAGTTAGTATATAAATTTAAGTGGTGGTGGCTGGCATTAAACAACAATGACCACAATATAACAACAAAAATACAAAGAAAACGTAATATAACAGTCTAAAAACACCGACCTAACAAGTATATTTCATTGTGAAACTTATTTCTTACTGAGACAAAAAGTAGGACATACAAAAACTAAATAACAAGACTAATGAAACTAACAGATATACAATCATGTGCAAAAAGCTAAAATTCACAAAAAGATGAAAGAAGTTAATCAACTTATCACCAATGGACAAACGATCTGTGAGAACATGGCTGTTCTTAAACCTCGAAAATGTTTAGAAAAATTCATTCTTGGTTATATGATACTATTATATACTAGTTTTATCCAGTTTTTTTCTACGTATATAAGGCTAGAATTGACACCTAAATAGTATCATTAATAATTATCCAACAAATTTCATTAAAACTTGTCCCGTTTTTGTACTGCTTCGCGTGCTTATGTTTTAATATTTGAGTTTAAAATACAACATAATCCAAGTTTAGCCATAGTTTTTTTTTTATATTCGATACTGTAATGTAAGATATTGCCTCTGTTGAAGCGGTGGAAGGGTAGCCGATTGACGTGTCTATGACGTTGATGGTTCTACGTTGAATAGTGATTTATAGGACGGGACAAAGGTCATGTTTGTAAAGGGGAATGAACGCCCATCAATTTTTCCTGAATAATCTTTTGGGTGAAAATGTGTAATATTACATATTTTATATATTGGTCATTTGATCATTTTTTGTTTTCATCATCTTAAGTCCCCAACTAAATTTGTCATGTATCATTAACATCCAAAAGATTACATACGTTGGTTATAGTAAATAATCTTCCTTAAAGACCCATCTATAACTATTATTATTTTTTCATAGTATAAAACCCCCTTTCTCTCGTAATGATTTCGATTATATGGTCAGTTGAATGAGAGGGATGTGTTTTTGTGGTTTTGAAGAGGATTCCTATTGTTTAAAAATACAACCTTAGAATATGGTCACCCTTTGGAAAACCCCGGACGACAGAGACATTTACTCAGGATACCTAATCAAAGGTAATTATATAAATATTTTTTCCTTCGAGGACCTGAAACTCGGAGTTATGTTGAAACATCAACATGGGGTCATGGGGTGGTGAACTAAGATCGTCTGTTCCTTAGAAAGAGACAATTATATTGAAAATATTCAATATTTTTTTTATTGTTTTTTCACTTATTAAACAAAACAATCAAACGCTGACGGAGTTGTAAACACCGGAACTCCGACAATGTAGTTGTTAAACTTTTGAGCTGCCAAGAGAGACAAACATCAGTAAGGCACTGTTAAACTTTGGCAATATTCCAAGTTTAAACGTTGCTTTTTGCAATGGAATGATTGTCCGTTACATCTTTGTTAACCTCTTCTTATTAAAGCAAGCTGTTTTTGTGCCATTGTAAAGAACTTTCATTCAGTTTGCTTCGAAAGCACGTCTTTGAATGTTCAATGCAGGAGATAAAATTAGTTATGATGATAATTTTACTGGATGAGAATATTAGCTGAGAGTAGTCCAGTGGTTGTGACATTTTATTTAATTACATCTAAGTTCAAATCCACACAAACCACATGATTTTTCTTTGTTTGCTCCATTATTGGTAACCTCTTCACTTGTTGCAGAAATGTTTTGAACGAAATCTATGTTTATTGTTATTAGCTTCTCGGTGGAATATTCTGCTAACAAACATTTTATAGACTGCATTATGATTGACTGCTATATAAGCACTAGAAAGACATTCTTGTAGCTTATTAGACAGTCTTTTAGTTTCACCACTTAAGGTAATTTATGTGGAATATAGTTAGTTTAGGGCAAGTTGGAATAGTTTAAGGTAAAATAAAGAACAGCTAAGGCTATGTTGCATTATGTTAGGTTAGGTTAGGTTAAGTTAGGTTAGGTTAGGTTAGGTTGTGTAGAGGTGTTAGGTGTTGAGATTTAGGTACTGTTAGGTAGATGTAATTAGGTTGTGTTAGGTTAAATAATGATTCATTTATGTAACAATAAGCTATATTAGCCGATATCAAGTTAGACAAAGCTACGCTAAAGATAACTTATGTTTTATGTTTTAATATGCTAAGTTGGATTAGATAAGATTAGGATATGTAAAGTATATCGGAATAGAATAGATTAGTTTACGTTAGGTTAAGGCATTCGTTGTTACTAACAGTTAAGGTTAGGTGGCATTGTATGAGGTCTGGTTAGGTTAGGTTACGTTGATTTAGGTAAATTACGTTGTCTTTACGTCGATTATATTAGGTTTAGTTAGGATATTTTTTAACAAGTTAGATATAGATCATATTAACATAAATACTGTCTCAGACTTGTTAGATTACGTTAGATTGGGTTCCTTTCTGCTACGTTAAGTTTGATTGGTTAAGAATAGTATTATTTTTTTTATAGGTTAGGTGATGTTTAGATTATTTAATTATAGATTAGGATTAGATTATTTAATTATATGTTAGGATTAGATTATTTAAATATAGGTTAGGATTAGATTATTTATTAGGTTAGGATTCTATTATTTAAATGTGGGTTAGGTTTAGATTATTTAGTAGGTTAGGATTATATTATTTAATTATATGTTAGTATTAGATTATTTAAATATAGGTTAGGATTAGATTATTTATTAGGTTAGGATTATATTATTTAAATGTGGGTTAGGTTTAGATTATTTAGTAGGTTAGGATTATATTATTTAAATGTGGGTTAGGTTTAGATTATTTAGTAGGTTAGGATTATATTATTTAATTATATGTTAGGATTAGATTATTTAAATATAGGTTAGGTTTAGATTATTTATTAGGTTAGGATTAAGATCAAAATAGGTTAGGATTAGATTATTTAGTAGGTTAGGATTATATTATTTAAATGTGGGTTAGGTTTAGATTATTTAGTAGGTTAGGATTATATTATTTATTTATATGTTAGGATTAGATTATGTAAATATAGGTTAGGTTTAGATTATTTATTAGGTTAGGATTAAGATTAAAATAGGTTAGGATTAGATTATTTATTAGGTTAGGATTAAGATTAAAATAGGTTAGGATTAGATTATTTAGTAGGTTAGGATTATATTATTTAAATGTGGGTTAGGTTTAGATTATTTAGTAGGTTAGGATTATATTATTTAAATGTGGGTTAGGTTTAGATTATTTAGTAGGTTAGGATTATATTATTTAATTATATGTTAGGATTAGATTATTTAAATATAGGTTAGGTTTAGATTATTTATTAGGTTAGGATTAAGATTAAAATAGGTTAGGATTATATTATTTAATTATATGTTAGGATTAGATTATTTATTAGGTTAGGATTATATTATTTAAATGTGGGTTAGGTTTAGATTATTTAGTAGGTTAGGATTATATTATTTAAATGTGGGTTAGGTTTAGATTATTTAGTAGGTTAGGATTATATTATTTAAATGTGGGTTAGGTTCAGATTATTTATAGGTTAGGATTATATTATTTAATTATATGTTAGGATTAGATTATTTAAATATAGGATAGGTTTAGATTATTTATTAGGTTAGGATTAAGATTAAAATAGGTTAGGATTAGATTATTTAGTAGGTTAGGATTATATTATTTAAATGTGGGTTAGGTTTAGATTATTTAGTAGGTTAGGATTATATTATTTAAATGTGGGTTAGGTTTAGATTATTTAGTAGGTTAGGATTATATTATTTAATTATATGTTAGGATTAGATTATTTAAATATAGGTTAGGTTTAGATTATTTATTAGGTTAGGATTAAGATTAAAATAGGTTAGGATTAGATTATTTAAATTGAACTGTGCTATGTTGCCAAAATTAGGCTTGTCAGATTAGATTACCTTTGGTTATGTTAGACTAGGTTAAGATAATTACTTTCATGACATACTGTTGTGAAGAAAAAGGTTTTGAACTTAAAATCTCATTTTCGCCCATACAATAGTGTTTGTATTTTAACGAATGTGTAACTTATATAAATCATTCTTCCTTAAGAATGTCAATGTATTTACATTATTGTAATGGCATGTTGTGATTAGGTCACTGAGTATCATTCTGTTAATCAGAGCCTCTAAGATGGTGGTTACTTCCAATTCTGATTAATCTGTTTATTTTATATAAAGCATACCACCAATATTCAATATTTTCCCCTTCAAACTTGCTATCGACTAAACTAAATATTATGTTCAACCAACCAGAATGGAATAAAGTCAATATATAACCTAAGTTATATGAAACTTGGCGTCTCTCAGAATGCAAAAACTTGTATGAAAGAAGTTTGGCTTTTGTCGAAGCAGTTTTTATACCTTGATGTGAGTAGACCATAACTTTCTCAGGTACATTTCCCCGGAGTCAGTTTACTCAAGCTATATAATTCTTTTGTTTACTTTGTTTGCCAAGAAAAATTGATTGTATTGAATTTTATATCTCTGTTCTACGAAAAATTCTATATAATTTATCTCAAGTATAGTTGATTTTTATATGATATTTCATCTTAGGCTTAGAAGGCCATTTCCCTCCGCGAAAACCACCAAAAACATGTGTTTCTATTTCAACGATTCGGTTCAAAATAATGAATGTATCGTAATACTAGAAGTGTCATTTGAAATTTGAAGACTTATTAATGGACCATAAATTGGTTTTTGTAAACAATTTAGTATATTTACAGTTTTTTCACGGTTAAATAATTATGTGAAACTTTAAATATCATTCTTGATAATTTTACATTGAAAAACTCATTATATAATCTTATGCCCCACTATATGGGATCTTTACTAATCATATACTATTTACTATAACTCATTATAATAATAAACATGAACCGTGCAGTTGAAATAGAAAAGCATGTTTTGGCCCGCTGGTGATAAAAGTACTGTCTGGGCCTGTCGATTTTCCAGCGGTGACTTGGCAGTTTGGGGTCTCCTAGAAGTCCAACCCCTCGTCCACGTCGTAGGAGACGGGCAACGTCATAAAGTAGGGGATAGCCTGTAGAGGCGAGACCAGTTGGGACTTCGTGAGCCCTGGTACCTCCAAGGTTGCTGGTAAGGCTCTACAGGAACTCTGAAAAGTGACGGCTAACGGGGCTCTGGTGAAGCTACGATAGGCCTAGCAAGCCAGTAGTGGATGAATACCTTGCTTTCAAAAATGGTACAACAAGCCTCGGAAAGGACGGAAAACAAGGAAAGAGACCCGGCGAGAAATTAGGATTGAGAATTGGCACATTAAATATTAGGACGTTAAGAGGAAAAGTAGAAGAAGTGGTGGATATGATGAAGAGGAGGAGATTAGACGTGTTGGGACTGGCTGAAACTAAGTGGAGAGGAGAAGGAGTTAAAGAATTGAGAGAAGGGTTTACACTGTATTGGAAGGGAAATGAGGAGGGAAAGAGAAACGGAGTAGGTTGGATAATTAAAGAGGACGTAATAGCAGAGGTGAAAGGAGTTAATGACAGAATAATAAGAACAAAAATTAATCTGAAAGGATACAATTTGGAATTGATCCAAGTATATGCTCCACAGGTAGGATGCCCATTAGAAGAAAAAGAAAATTTTGAAGACGAATTACAGAGAGAGGTAGATAGTGAGAATCTGGTAATCATGGGAGATTTTAATGCACATGTTGGTATAAATAGAGAAGGTTTTGAGGAAGTAATAGGTAAAGAAGGGTGGGGGAACAAGAATAGAGAAGGAGATAGATTATTGGAATTTTGTAAAAGAAACAGTCTAGTT
Organism: Stictocephala bisonia; assembly: GCA_035578905.1. NCBI lineage: Eukaryota > Metazoa > Arthropoda > Insecta > Hemiptera > Membracidae > Stictocephala > Stictocephala bisonia. Next base: position 4,145 of record JAQJVL010004340.1, on the reverse strand, counting down.
GTGGGAAATACCTGGTTTGCTAAAAGAGAAAATCATAAAATAACATGGTATGGAGGAGTGGATGGTAGGAAGTCAGTAGTGGACTACTTCATATATAAGGAGGAAATAAAAAAAGAAGTTTTAGACATCAAAGCAATCCCTACGGAAGCCATGGACAGTGACCATAGACTGTTAGTGTTGAAATTTAGGACCAACAAACAAAGAAAGACGAGGGAAAAACAGGAGAGAAAAATTAGAGTGTGGAAGCTGAAGGAGGAGGAGAAACAAGAGGAGTTTCAAGAAGTTTTAAAAAAGCATTTACCAAAGGAACAACCTCAGTCTGTAGAGAAAGAGTGGACAAAATTTAGGGAAACGTTTGTGGAGGCAGCTGAAGAAATATGTGGAAGGACAAGTGCAAAAAGAAGATGGAAGGAAACTCCATGGTGGAATGAAAGGGTAAAAGAAGTGGTAAATAGAAAAAACAGAGCATTTAGGACATGGTTTAAGGAAAAGACAGATGAAGCTAAGGAAGAATATGCACGATGGAAAAAGGAAGCAAAGAAAATAGTTAAAGAAGAAAAGAATAAATGGATGGAAGAATGGACTAGGATGATGGAAGATGATTCAAATGGGAGTAAGAAAGTACTGTACTCTTTAGTGAGGAAAAGGAGGAAGGGGGAAAAAATAGATGTAGTGATGAAAAACGAAGAAGGAGAGGAAATAAAGAATAAGGAAGAGTTAAAAGATATGTGGAAACAATATTTCCAGACATTACTGAACCCAAATGTCGAAACACAAAGAGAGGGGAAGGAGGAAGATATAATAGAGACAAATGGAGAGGAAGATGAGGACATAACGTGGCTGGAGTTTGAGGAAGCTGTAAAGAGGATGAAAGAGGGAAAAGCAGCAGGAGTGGACGAGTTACCAATAGAGCTAATAAAGAGGGCGGGTGCTGTCGGCATGCAGTGGCTATACAGAGTGATGAGAGTGGTATGGAGGGAAAGAAAAACTCCAAAAGATTGGAAAAAGGCAGTAATAGTGCCAATCTTTAAGAAAGGGGATAGGAAGGTTTTCAGTAATTATAGAGGGATAGCCTTAATGTGTCACAGTGCAAAGGTATATGAGAAAATTTTGGAAAAAAAGGTGAGGAATGAAGTAGAAAGAAAACTGAGAGAGGAGCAAAGTGGATTTAGACCGGGAAGATCAACAATAGACCTCATTTTTGCTGCTAAACAGATGCAGGAGAAGAATTATGAGTATGGAAGAGATCTAGTAATGGGGTTCCTAGATATGGAAAAAGCGTATGATACTGTGAGAAGGGATAAGGTATGGGAAGCACTTAAAAGGAAGGGAGTTAAAGACAGTATAATTGAAAGAGTAAGAGAGATTTGTGGAGAAAGCCAAAGTTGTGTAAAGATAGGGGGTGAAAAGACAGGGTGGTTCAATCAAGAAAACGGATTAAGACAGGGTAGCGCTCTGTCACCTCTTCTCTTCATAACAGTATTAGATGAAGTAATGAGTGGAGTGGCAAAAAGAATTGGAGAAGAAAATATGAAGGTTATGGCATTTGCGGATGACTTAATGGTTTGGGGAAGTAAAATAAAAGAGGTACAAAGACAGTTGGATGTGTGGGTAGAAGAAGTAAAGAAATATGGGATGAAATTCAATGTGTCGAAAAGTGAATATATGGTAACAACAAGGAACAAAGAGTGTATATTAGAAAAATTAATGCTGGGAAGAGAGGAAATGAAGAGAGTACAGTTCTTCAAATATTTGGGTAGTGTCCTGGAAGAAAATGGTAAAAATGAAAGAGACATAAATGAACGAGTTAGACAGGCTGAAAATTTCTACAAATTAGTTAGGGGATTAATAAGAGACAAAGGATTGCCACAAAGAAGTAAAGAAATTATATATAGGACATACTATATACCAATATTAACATATGGAGCAGAGACATGGGTAATGAAGAATAGAGAAAAGAGCAAGATACAGGCATGTGAGATGCGTTTCCTGAGAGGTAGATTAGGAGTAACGAAGTGGGATAGAATACGAAATGAAACAATAAGAGACAGATTAAATGAAGAACCTCTACAAGATAAAATAGAAAGGGAAAGAATTAGATGGTTCGGACATGTGAAAAGGATGGAGGATGAGAGGATACCAAAAAAGTGGATGGAGTGGAGGATACAGGGTAAACGTCCAAGGGGTAGACCAAGGGATAGATGGAGAGATGGGTTAAAGGAGAGTGTAGTAAGAAGAGGGGAGGTATGGGAAAACATATTGGAAGAAAGGAAGTGGGAAGATAAGCTATGGTGGAGAGGACTGTGTACCAAGCAGACCCGGGAGAAGACTGGAACCTGCTGCTGATGATGATGACTTGGCAGTTTGGGACATGGCCATATTAAGCGCCTAGTGTCATTAATGAAATCTATATTTTCCAGTGTCAGCCGTATCAAGGTGCTATCTACACTATTTACAAGATGGGCCCAATTTTGTTCTTAATTTACACAAATGATCTATGCAAGGGAGTTTTCCAAGGTAGATTGACGGCTTTTGCAGATGATACAGTCTGACATACTTTACTGACACAAACGAATCATTATTTATTAAAATGCAATCTGATATTAAGGTAATACGATATTGGATGAATAAACATTACTTAACATTGAGTGAAAAAAGTAAATACATGATTTTTAATTTAAGAGGAGATAGCAAAAATGAAAAGATATTAAAGTACCATGATATTAACTGCAATTTAAATTCAAACTGTCATTGTCTAGAAGTAAAGGAAATTAAACATTATAAATATTTAGGCATTGTAATAGATAGTAAATTGAATTGGAAATTTCATATCGATGACCTAAGAAAAAAATTGCTGAATGCTACAAGGAAAATTTATCTTTTAAGAAATCTTTGTCACCTGGAAATAATGAGAATGGTTTATTTTGCAATGGTAGAATCTCAAATAGCATATAGACTCAGTTGCTGGGGTGGCACATATATAACTAACTTGAGACCAGTTTTAAATTTACAGAAAAGAATTGTCAGAGTAATGATGCATAGAAATAGATTTGAACATACTGAACCACTTTTTAAACAATTAAACATTCTACCAGTAAGAATGCTTTTTGTTTATAAGCTTCTAAGAAATCAGTTTAATTTACAACAGAAAAATGCAGAAAATACAGTTAATATAGAATATAATCGTATGGGCCTTAGGAATCCTAGAGTAGTTACAGTACCACAGCCTAACCTGACATTGTTCCAGAAATGCTTTTCTTTCAATGCTCCTAAAAATTTTAATACTACCCGTGGAAATAAAAATTCTACTTCTAGGACAAAATTTTAAAAAATGGTTAAGAAATGGCTTGTGTCTTGCCAGAATATTGAAAACATATTGGCTTAGTTTGCATGTGATTAATTTGTTTATTAAATCTATTTTCCTAATTCATAGTGGTAAAAAATACTTCATTTACTAAATTTCCTCTAATATTGCTTGAAAAATGTGGAACAAATTTTGTATGTATTTTTTGTCTTATTAATATTGAATCTGAATTTCAGTCAGCTCGCTACCTTTAGTTTTAGTTTATTTAAGTTTTATTTAACCCCAAAACAGTTTTTACTCTGGGGTGCTTATTTATTTTACCAAAAGTTGTAATTTCCATGTAGATATGTGTTTCTTTTTTTGTTTGTTGATAGATAAGAAATTGTATAAACAATCAAATTATACTTTCCAGTTGTATTTGAACAATTTGTATATTTACAAAGAAATGGTAAAATAAATTAATTTTTGATTTGATTTTTTGATTTTGAAAACCAGACGTTTCGACCATGCTGTGATGCGGCATCCTCAGTGGTATCTGAGACTACTGAGGATGCAACATAACGTCTGTTAAGTTAGGTAAGGTAGGGTTGGGTAGGATAGGATGAGGTTGAGTTTGGTTAAGTTCGTTTAGATTAGGTTTGGTTAGGTTATGTTAGGTTTGGTTGGATTAGGTTATGTTCGTTTAGGTTACGTTTGGTTAGGTAATGTTATGTTAGGTTAAGTTTGGTTATGCTCGTTTAGGTTAGGTTTAGTTAGGTTATTTTAGATTAGGTTAGGTTATGTTAGGTTAGGTTTGGTTAGGTTAGGTTCGGTTAGGTTATGTTCATTTAGGTTAATTTGG
>JAQJVL010004339.1:0-46530 GCA_035578905.1 Stictocephala bisonia | reverse complement strand
AATTTAAAAAATATGGTTATACAATTATTGCAGAATTAGAAGAATTTAAAGTACATTTGCCAAGTAGATTTTTAAATGTTTTTGATGATAAGAAGATTAAAGAATTTAACAAACTTGAAAAAATCCATTTGGTAGTTACAGAAATAAAAATAATTAAAGAAAAAGAATGTGCAATGATCAAATTTGAATAAATTATTATAAGAAATTCATTTGAATAAAATATTATAAGAATTATCGAAATTAGATTGTGTAATTATCAAATTTGAATAAAATATTATAAGAATTTCATTTGAATAAAATATTATAAGAATTATCGAAATTAGATTGTGTAATTATCAAATTTGAATAAAATATTATAAGAATTTCATTTGAATAAAATATTATAAGAATTTTGATTTCATTTTTTGGTAGTTTTAATAAGAATATTGATAACTTTTTTGATTATTTGAGTATTAGGTATTAGTTATTTTATTTTAAAAAATTGATAATTTGGGTTAAATTTTGTATAAATTTGTGTAATAGTGGTGGTAAAGTGTTTTTTGGAGAGTTTATGGTTAAATAACCATATGTCTCCAAATTTGTCCTAGGACATACACATTACTATCTACTTATATTAATTATATATAATTACATATATATATATATTAATTATACATTTATTATTATTATTATTACTACACATTAATTATATATATATATAATTTTATGTGCTATACCACGTACTTCACTTTTAACAATGATTTATACAACATTCATTTGTTACTATAAAGTTTTAGTTATACAATGTTTTTGATTGAAAGATATTTGTTTTATTGTTTTCAATTTCGTTAATGAATGAAGCTAGAACGTTCTGATAAGTAATACATGTTTGCATAATACAATGAACGTTTAATCAGTGCTGATTCATGACTTTTTTATGGACCAACGATATCTTAGGAAGTTTTATCAGTTAAACAAGAGTATACTAAAGAAACTCTGTAAATTGTCCCATACGCTGATTAAAAGCCACAAAATATTTGTTAAAAGGATACTGAAGAATAACTTGGACCTTTTCCGTTGAATCCCTACCACTACTTTGGTTAAGTTAGGTTTGTTTAGGTTATGTGAGATTTGCTGTTGTTGTATTAGGTTAGGTTGGGTTTAGTTATGTTATGTTAGGTTTGGTTTTGTTATATTAGGTTAACCTAAGTTATGGTTATGGTAGCGGAAAAGATCCAATAACTTTATTGTAATAGTGATTATATCAAGTGTATTAAAATATCTGTATCTTGTCCAAACCTATCCAGCTCCTTGGCACTCCCTCTTCTAATTAAAACTTTATGTAGATTAAACTCAAACCACCAAGATGAGATGAAGAGAAACTGACTTACCTGTGCACTTTGTATCAAATTATTAACTAGGGTTGCTTCCAAAGATTAAATGAAATCAAGAAGATTCTCAGCCAAATGGCACTAAGATATCAGGAATATTATCCTAACACGTAGGTGACTAAGATAAACTAAGAAATATTTTACGACCAATATACACAAATATATTCTTATCTCTCAATTACACATACTGTTTTATTGGTAAATTATAAAATAAAGGTACAGTTGTTTAAATGACAAACTGTACAATGTAGGTTAATTTTTAGCTTTTCATTTTCTATATTGTTAAGAAAATTTTACTTTTTGAATAATTCCTGTTGTTTCTTACAAAGAATTACTTTCAGTTGCATGCATTTTAAGGCCATAACATATCACTGTTTGATTACTTGAACATGTCGTTCATTAATATATTCAACAAACTGCATAAATTAACATATATTTGTGACATAAATAAGTACGTTTGAGTAATGATCAACAAAAAGTACACTTACGAATAATAGAACTTGTTAATTATTATTTATTATTAAGAGTAAATGTATAAACATTATACATTAAAATCAGTAAAAATGTACACGATATTATAAAAGGTACGTTTTCTTATAAATCTTTGTTCAATTCAATTATAAATTGCTTTAGAGTCTAAATGAACGTTTTTGAGTTGCATTCAAATTCTGAAAGACCAGAATTCTTCTAAGCATAATTTAGATTAATGGTAATATTAATCTACTTACTAGGTAATATTAATGCTATTTTTAACTCCCCCCCCACACACACACACACACACACACACACACACACACACACACACACACACACACACACACACACACACACACACACACACACACACACACACACACACACACACACACACACACACACACACACACACACACACACACACACACACACACACACGCACACGCACACGCACACGCACACGCACACGCACACGCACACGCACGCACGCACGCACGCACGCACGCACGCACGCACACGCACACGCACGCGCGCACACACACACGCACGCGCGCACACACACGCACGCGCGCACACACACACACACACACACACACACACACACACACACACACACACACACACTCACACACACACAGTCACCACAGTTAAATGATAAAGACATCATAATTATTAAGTATCATAAACTTTTTCAATCACTAATGTTTTTTCACTGAGCTCGTAATTTCATTACGTTACGTCTTTACATAAACCATAAAGGTAAATAAATAACATTTTTCAGTCTCAGGGAATACAAATATTTGAAAAAACTGCTCGTATCAGAAAAGTTACATGTTTTGCCACTTTTTTAAAAAGATACACATTTTTGCCACTTTTTTTAAAAGGTACATGTTTTGCCACTTTTTTCAATAAGGTACATGTTTTTGCTACTTTTTTCAAAAAGGTACATGTTTTTTCAAGTTTTCATTATAGTACTGTCCTGTTATAACATAAAGTTTCTTAATAAAACTTGTGATTATTAATTTACTGTACTAAAATAACTCAAATTGTTCAATTTAAATCATATTTTAGTAAATCTTTATTTTTCAATTTTTTTACAGTTTTCTTGTCATGATGCATCCTTACTTTTGGTTTGTAATTTGTTTATTGTTATTTGTAAATGCTTAAAGTAAAATTGTTTCCAAGATATATAATTTTTATATATTTAACTATACCATATTTATATTTATTGTTTGTTTTTTAAGTTAGTTTTTGTTCTACCAGTAAGGATTTTATGTCCATTATTTTTCTCTGAAACACATGTTGGTTTTAAACGGAAGATCCAAGTTTTTTTCTGTGATTTCAGACAAGTTTATAATTTGAGCACATGTTCATAAATTAACCATTCAATTAAAATAATGTTTTGTTCAAAATAATTTGAAAAAGATCATGGTGAAAATATGCCTTAAATATGTAAACAAATTTCAAACAATTTGTTCACAGTCAATTTATGTTTCTATTAGAAATAGAACCCGTCATCTGTAGAATTATTACAATTTAGCTTGAATTAAACATTTTGTGAAATCTTGAAAGAGCCTTGAAGTGGTTTAGGATGTTAGGACCATAATATTAATGTTGTTTGAGTATTTTTACATTGTGTTTTTGTTTACAAGTACACAAGTAACTCAGGCAATGGTAATGAACAGAGATATTTGATGAAGTGGGACACGTCACAGCTATTCCCCTCTCTATTCCCCTGTGTACCACAATAGGGTTGTCAAGTGACGTCGTATTGAGTACAATCGTTAATGTCAAACACCAGCACCCGTCACAAACTGAAGTTGTTTTAGTGGGTTGACATTTTTTCCTCTGGTTAACTTTTAATTATCATTGACAAGTTTTTCATATCTACGTAATCATGTTGCCGGGTTTTCGCAAGCATCAGTTTATCCTCCAAATTAGTTTGAGTTATGACACGTAAAAATGGCATAGCCCTGACTTTATCATAATATATGGTAGGGACTATACAAAATATTATGTTTATATTCCCAACATGATGAAATTATTTATACATTTTGTAATTTGTAAGAATCAATTTGTAACTATTTTGTGAACAATATCGAAAGCGACAAATGTTACATTAAATTCTGGCATATTATTCTGTCCTTAACTTTGTAGTTAAATGTTATTTTCTTAGTCAACCACCCAATTATACACGTACGCGCACGCGCGCGTGTGTGTGCACGTGTGTGTGTGTGTGTACATTTTGGAGAAAAATGCACATTTCATAAAACTATTCAGATTGTATAGACCTAAAACTTAATTGTTCAAAATGTTTGGTTCTCACAAGATTTTACTAACGCAATATATTGAACGGAAAGATGGAAGGTACTAAAACCAAGATAATAGATTTTGTTGAAGATTATGTGTACTGTATTTCCAAAGTGAGTTTTACTTATCAACTGACCTATAAACGTATAGTGGTATTGATCCACCCCCCCTCACATATACTCTGATATTGACCTCTAACCAATGGTACACGTACGTTCGTTATTTCTCTCCCCGCCCATCCATACACGTACAGTGGTACTGACCAATACACTTACCTATTTACGTGTAGTAGTATTGACCCATTCACCAATTTATACGGCACGGTAGTAAGGGCCTTCCCATTTTTAGGAGATTGAGAAGGATTCCACGAAAATGTGTGGGTCAATTAGTGCTTTAAGAAACCTTCCACCAACCCCCACACGTACAGTTATTTTGACCCACCCGCCCATACATACACATGCGGTGGTGTTGACCCATCCACCCAATAGTGATTACGGCCATTCCATCCACCCATACTCATACATTGGTAATGAACTTCTTAATCACACATACACGTACAGTCGTAATGACCCAACCCACACAAATATGTACTGTTATTTTGATATCGCACCCACCCACACGGCTACAGTGGTAGTGAATTAACAAACGTGGTTTGCGAATCCATCTACCCTTTATGTTTTCTTGTTTAGGATATTACTACAAAAATAAACAACCATTTACAATAACATTTTTATTCATGATTCTTGTTATTTATAAAAAACATGCTTCTTTAAAATTACCGTTGCGCTAATAGAAATTGAAAAAGTTCGTAAAATCATTCTATGTGAACAATTTCACTTATGTACCAATATGAATAGCTCCATACATGTTAATCAGCAGTCCCTTGAAGGCAGTACAAGCAAGCGGCATCCCTTAATCAGATTAGCGAGCCCGTGTTCAATCCCTCTTATCTTGTTAAGTCCTCTCCTCTACAGTGAATCCTTGAAGGCAGTCTCAGTACAAACAAGCAGCATCCCTTAATCAGATTAGTGAACCGTGTTCAATCCCTCTTATCTTGTTGAGTCCTCTCCTCTTCAGTGAATCCTTGAAGGCAATTTCAGTACAAGCAAGCAGCATCCCTCAATCAGATTAGTGAACCGTGTTCAATCCCTCTTATCTTATTGAGTCCTCTCCTCTTCAGTGAATCCTTGAAGGCAATTTCAGTACAAGCAAGCAGCATCCCTCAATCAGATTAGTGAACCGTGTTCAACCCCTCTTATCTTGTTGAGTCCTCTCCTCTTCAGTGAACCCTTGAAGGCAATTTCAGTACAAGCAAGCAGCATCCCTCAATCAGATTAGTGAACCGTGTTCAACCCCTCTTATCTTGTTGAGTCCTCTCCTCTTCAGTGAACCCTTGAAGGCAATTTCAGTACAAGCAAGCAGCATCCCTCTATCAGATTAGTGAACCGTGTTCAACCCCTCTTATCTTGTTGAGTCCTCTCCTCTCCAGTAAACCCTTGAAGGCAGTCTCAGTACGCAAGCAGCATCCCTCAATCAGATTAGTGAACCGTGTTCAACCCCCTTTATCTTGTTGAGTTCTCTCCTTTCCAGTACATCTAAATAAAAACTAAATTTTACATTGCATGTTCTCTCCAACAATATTTCATTTTTTGTGCTGTTCTATATTTGAGCCAGTCAGTTGATACGTCCATTTCATGGAAACAGTTCCTCACTCCAACACAACTACAGTTCATGGCATTCAAAACTTTCCCGGCACATTCAACGACTTACAACTTAAACCTCATTTTCACTCCCTTCTCGTGTAACGCAAAATGTCGTCACTGTATTTGCCAACAAACACATTATGTAAACATCGTTAATGTCGATGTTATGTTCGGCTGCCTTCATCTGACAACTACCTCAGCCTAGTGTGGGACAAATTAATATTGATAATTTACTTAATTCAAGGAAAATATAGTCTAGGTTGTTAGGACAAGTTAAAATATATTAAAATAACATATTTCATATTTGTTATTAATTGATATTCTAAAAACGTTTTTTCATATAAAAAATCTAAAAATCTAAAATTCATAGACAAATATAAATTGTTTAGCATACAACCGTACAGTATTTAAAATGTTTTACAATTTATATCTTTCAGGGGAACGTAAGGAGGTCAATAATCTTCAGAAAAATGTTCTTATTTTTTGATAATGGTACAGCTACAATTGTAAGACAGTATGTTCAGTAAAACTGTTTCAATAATTTAGGATGTTATATAACACATAAAAATTAGCAAATAATCTTCATATGAAGGTATGTCCTAAAACCTTTACTTTTACATCTATCTGTCTTTATGAGTTTTTTACATAAAAATTCATAACTTTGGATCCACTGAAGGTTGAATTGTAAACCTTCTTGATTGTACTACCAGTAGTTCAGTTTTTTTAATATAAAAAATAAATCTTAACCCGTTTCGAAATGGCACACGTTTAATTTGTTCCTAACTGAAATACCTAAAAAATAACTAATTTAAAAAACAAAATAACAGAATAACATTATTTATAAAATATTATTATAATATTCACAGAGTTTGTTTCAACAAAAACGGATAAAAAACAGCTAAGTTATGCTGCAAAACGTAAAACAATGTTTTACAGCATTAACCAAAGGCTAGCGTGGTTTTAAATATGTGTACTTTGAACAGCTGATTTCATGTCAATCTGCTATTTCATATGCTTTTTATTTATGCTATTAATATTAGGTTTGGTTTCCACTATAATTCAAGAGTTCTTACTCAAACCGTTCGGCCTGAGTTACATTTTCTTTGCTGATTAAAGCTTCCTGTCTCTGCAAGTAGTTGTTGGACCTTTGTAAAAGTTGTATGACAAGGTATAACACGATTTGTAAAACGTTCCTGATACAACCTTCTTATTTGAGTACTACTACAATGAGCCATGCCATCAAATGCATGTCTGCCATTTCTGAGTTGGTAAAAGTTGTACATTACATGATCTACCATTAGTTCTTAATAAAAGGAAACTATGAAAATAATAAAAATAACTATGTTATAGCAAAATAAATTATAAATACTAACTAATTAAAACTAACAATACAGTTAAAAAAAAAACTTAACAGAAACACTCCTGAATTCCTGAATGGTAATGGAAACCAACCCTAATATCAATAGTATAAATAAACAGCTGTTCAAATGAATTAGCAGATTGACATGTGATCAGCTGTTCAAAGTACACACATTTTTAGAACTGCACTAATGTTAATGCTGTAAAATATTGTTCTACGTTTTGTAGCATAACCCAGCAATTTTTTTATCCGTTTTTGTTGAAACAAACACTGTGAATATCATAATAAGATTTGACATAAACATTATTCTATTATTTTGTTTTTTTAAATTAGTCAGTCTTTAGATATTTCAGTTAGACAAAAATTAAACATAGGCTATTTTTAAATGAGTGTAGATTTATTTTTTATTTATTTTTTTTAAATAGAACTACTATAGAGTAGTACAATTAAGAAGTTTCCTAGTTGTAACATCAGTGGATCCAAAGTTATGAATTTTTATACAAAAAGTGCAAAGGACAGATATACGGAAAACTAAAGGTTTTAGGACATACCTTCATATGAAGTTTTTTTGTCTCATTTTTATGTGTACAGTAACATCCTAAATTATTTAAACACTTTTACTGAACACCCTGTATATTGTAGTAGAAAGATTATATTACTGCCTTTCTACCACAATAATGAACTTAACAAATCGAAACACCAATGAATATTTGGATAATACTTATATATATCCAAAAGTTTGTTTTGAACATATATAAGTACAATATGTTCAGTATTGGTCTATATATATCCAATACTGAACTTACACATATTATACAACTCATGTATCTTCATCATGGTGATTAAATACATTACCTACGGTGACCACCTAAATTTCACCCACAAGTCTTAATGGCGTATCTAATTACATAACAGCTCACTTTATACTTTCATATATTAGTACTGATATTAGCCTCCGTAACTTAATAAGGAAATAACCAAAAAGTTGTTCTTGACTTTATTGAATGAAAGGGATACCTGTGGCTTTCAAGTAATTTGCATATAGCAACTCCAACAGCTTTAAAAAACTTTCTGTATTACATGTTTGCTTTTCTAAAAATAATAATCAGAACCGTCAAAGGGAAGAGACACTCCTATATATGGCGTGTAAAACTCGACTATTCATCCCTGGGGATGTCATGGAGCCCCCCCACCCTTACTTTGTTCTTTCTTCCTTTATTTTAGCCGCACATCATTAAATCTGTAACCAAAACAACCACACCTCTTTGTTCTCGCTTTCATAACTGATGCAAATAAACTCAGTTTTACGCTGTAAAATAGAGTTTTGTAAAAACTTTGGAAGATGTTCTAATGACCAAAGAATAGTAGGATGTTTAAAAAGATCTATTATTGTTATAATGAATTGAATTAGTTTGGTGCACATAAAAATAGGTTCTCCATTAATTAAGTTTTGTCCAGTATGCTAAATTTAAATGCAGTTTTTAATTCTGAAGTATGGAATGGTCTGTACTTTTTCTCGGACCACTTATAATGTAGTTTATTCTATTGTAAAATAACGTCGGTTACTAGTTACATATTCTCAAGTCTGAGAATAGCGTAGTTAGAATAACTGTACTCATCGTAATATTGTACTCGTGCTTGTAACATTCAGTTTAATTGCTTACTATTTCACACTCTTTTATTACTTGTACAGTGAGAACAGTTACATATACCACTGGCTTCAGTGTTTTAAACTGGAAATGTATACAATACTGACATATAAAGTATTTATATGTGCTTTTACATTATTTTCCATATCCATTCAACGTATACTCCATATACATAATGTATACTCGACAGACTGTTTCAATACTAAGTAACAATGGAATTGGTTATTTGTATACACCCAAAATGTTTATTAATTAATGTAGATTTTGTACTGTACACAATTTGTATTTAGTACCCATGGCCTCCATTTTATTATGTATACGGTGGATATTTTGTAATAGTTCAATTGGTTTTCCACTTAATTCAAAACCCTAGTAAAATAAGTTATTAGTTTAAAAATTATTTTCTGGCGATATGGTATGAACCGTTTTATTTCAATTAAGCAATAGAGGGGTAGTTTTTTGGAAGTTAGGAAGTGGTTTAGTGTTTTTACACTAATAATTTGACTTAGAAAAAAGTTTTAAGACGCTCATATGTTTTTTGTTAAAAATGTAGGTTAAAAATAGTCTCCCATTGATATTATTCTGATTTATACCTGCACAATTGTCTATAGAATAATGCGTACTGTTTGGATGATCATATTTTAAATGTAATTTTAACTTTACTACAAGTAATTTGAATCTCCTAAAATGACGAATTTGTTTAGCATAAATTATGATAAGATAAATAAGTTATGTTAATTAATTATTATTTAGTTATATTATTCAATAACATCATAAGTATGAGAATACTCAAAATATCTACAGTCTAACGACTGTTAGTTTGCTCATAATAGAATAAATGAGAATTATATAATAAACATATGAAAACGTTATTTATATTTAGTTTTTTCATATAAGAGGAGTCCACTTTTATTTAGAACACGCCTTTTTATCGTATATATTTTAATTTATTCAAATGTACGAAACTAAGGATAAATCTATCCGAGAAAAGGTTTTCGATTCGTTTCCCTTGAAGTGGTCCGTGGAAAGAACCACTTTACTACCAAAAGTCATTGGTGGAGAACACTTCCCCGTCCAAACAGCGGCGTTAAATAAAACTCCCTTGAAAACGTTAAATAATTCAGTAAACCTTTTAGAGTCCCTTCGTTGAATAGTATTCCAGCAGTTGCATTGGAAGCATTTTTATAGGGAAACGTTGATACATAAACCAGAGGACATGAAATACATCCAGAGTAATATTGGTAAAAATCTATATTTTTTCACCGATAATCAATGGAAATCAAACAAGCTTGAATCTAAGAGTCGATTACAGAGGTTACCCACTATTTTATATATTTATATAAGTGTTAAGTCACTGCATAACAAAGTAAATTAACTGTAAATGTTGTACAGTTTACAACATAAATTATGCTCGTGTGTGTGCATTTGTGAAATATCTGTTTACCCTGGGGATCATGAACATAATTCAAATCATACGAAGGAAGCACATCAAATTCACATGTAATTTTTAGGGAATACATAATTACATATCAAATTTAATTTGATGCGTATTTATGGATTAATAATTATTCTATGGTAAAAATAATAATTTAATTAATGTTTTGGTTTTAAAAGCCAAACCCTTTTTATTTTTAATCTGCATACCACTGTACAAATATCGAGAGCAGGTGGGTCACTCCCAACATGTTGGACCAATATTGTCCATAGCATTACTGAACCAAATGTCTTCACCATTGTTGGACCGATAATGGTCTCAGCATTAATGGAGAAATAACGTCCTCAGCATTCCTGAACCAATAACCTTTACAGTATTGATGATTCATTTACGTCCTTGTCATTGCTGGACCAACATTTTCCACAGTATTAATGGACAATGTTCCAATAACATTGTTCAATGCATTGCTTAAGGTCTTCTTGTGCAATAAGGACTTAATTCTTCAATATTGTCCTCCTTGAGGGTACGGGAAGGCCGCAAACTACGTTTTTCGGCCATAAGCATAACACGGAGAGAGATTTAAATGAATCGAGTTGTTCCAATTTCCATTGACATTTTCGTCATTGCTGGACAATTAATAAAAAGAAATGATTTCGTTACTTAAATCAATTTGTAAAATATATTGTTAGTGTTAAGTATGCTATCTTTCCTAATACAAGCTACTTTTACTTCATTTTAAATAGGCCTATATTCACAATTATTGATTAACAACATTATTTATTTGTATTATTATCAATATTTATTAATATTATTTTTTTAAGGAGGTTTCACGTAATTATAGTGGTTGTTTATCCTGCTAGAGTGGACACCCAATCAACTGTGTGGAGCCTGATCTTTAAAAAGCCTTACCCTCATATCTAAGTTGTGGTGAGTGAAGAAGAGTTCCGTTTTTGACAGAGTGCGTGCAGGCACAGAACTCGCCCAGGGTGACTTTAGATTTATTAACAGTTTTCTCCCGTCACTTCCTCAAGTCACATGTCATACGAAAAAGGCAAACAAAATGTCACTAGTAAGTAATTCATTCTCAACTCTTTGTCACTGATGTTTTATTAATAATAAATAGGTGTACAAACAAAATAATGTAAAACTTCATCTCATATTGTAACATTTCTAAATACAGTCAAGTTAATTTTAAAATCGGTCTCCAATACGGTGTTTTTCAATTCTATCTTAATAAGTAGTAACAACACTTAAATTAGTTTTATAAAAATATAAGAAACAATATTTCTGAAATTCTACCTTTTCAGCCTGTTATGAAATATTCTTATCTTTATCTATTTTTCCAAGGAATGTTCGGAGAGAAGATCCAACCAATCTCAACAACTAAATGAAATTGCTTCAATGATACCTTCATTTGTAATAGAATTGATAAAGTTAAATTAAATTCTCATAGTGTACATTATGACTGAGGTAATATAAAACAAATTTTGAAACGAAGTTTTCTTAATACCTCTTATTAAAAAAAAATTGGGTGTGCGTCGGACCACACGGTGGAAGTTATACTTCTTTGGCCATTCTCATACACCCACTCACGCACACAAACAGACAGGATATATAAATGAAATATAAGACATTTTTAAATATTATTCAATATATTTATCTTCAATATATTATACGTGACTTCATTATTATATTATACACCTATATTATCATTATCAGTAATTTCTTCGATTAAATTTCTTCGATTAACAATCGATTAATCGATAGTTCTTAAAAATTTGTTCTTACTTTTCAGCGTGACGCGGTTTCTCGACCAACATCCCATCCCAAAGTGTCTAACGGGCGCAAAGAAGTATAACTTCAAAAAAGAAAACTCAAAAACGTCAATATTATTGTGGTATTAGAACTAACCGTGGAAACATATTTGATGTTATAAATTTTTTGAGAGATTTTCCTTTCATAGACAATGTTTCACTCAGTAAATTTACTTTGTTGACGTTTACACTAACATTTTCACAATTTATTATTTGATAGCTTGGTTATACAACTTTGTGATACACGTTATTGTAGATCGCAATGAAAATGAAGTATTGAGAACAGAGTCTATATTAATTCCATAATTTTTCTTTTTAAATGACTTGAGGCTATTTTTAGATCTAAAATATTCACAACCTTGTTAAAAGCAACTTTTCTATTCAGCACTCTAACGTTATATTTTGTAATATGGAAAGCTAGTACTCCATTTTATTTATACATAAATGGTTCACAGGCTTTAGGATTCAAGTCCTTAAGAGTTTCTTTTGATTACCTCAATGTCCCTTTGGGAACTTAAATTAAGTACTCAGAATACTAATTATAAGAGAATCATTAAAGAATATATTATTAAGTTTTTTATATTTCTCCTGAAGATAGAATTCAATTTAAAAAAAATGACGTGATGAAGTAAAACATGAATATTAAATTTTATCTATTGTTATATTGGTTTTAAAGTTACTGTAATTTTTTATCTTTGCAGTTTAGGCACTAATAATCAAGAATTCATAGTAAGAAAGTATTTTACTATGACTACAAATTAATTACTAAATCATTGATTAGTTAAGAAATAGCCTAGCAGTTATAGATCTACTGAAAAAAATCATTTTTTATTTAAAAAAATGTTTATAGATTGTAAAAAACTCCATTAGTTAAAAACTTATCAACAAGTTAAGAATTAAATAACGTTTGAACTTGATTTCAATGAATTTTATATTGAATGTACAGTCGTAATGTTTTGTCACACCCTTGAAACTTTTATATAATATTAAATAACATCTTTGGTATTGAAAATATATTAGTTTTCAAAAAATTTTTAATTATTTTATTTCATTATTTAAGGATATTCGTGTGGTAATTATTTAATGAAGTCACTTTTTTTATTTGATATGGTTTGACTATTTACTTTATTATTACAATAAATGGGGTTTACTAATAATCATTAACACTAAATCAGATTATAGATTGTAATCTATAGATGTGAGAGTGATTTGAAAAATATATTTTATACATTCTAGTTTGTTAAACAATTGTTTGATTCGTAGGATAATTTACAGTGAATTTGTTCCTTTACATCTAAAAAAAACTAATTATAAAATGCAGTAACTTACTTTATTACTTATCAAAGATCATTCACTGATATCCTATAAGTATATAAATACATTTTGGTTGAGTTCATGGATTAACTATGACCCCAAATAGTTTACGTGATTCCAATTACTAGAAACAACAATGGGCCCAACAATAACCAATACTGCACATTCCAGGCGTAACATTGTTCAACTATTCGATGGGAACAATCCAAACTGTGCCATTAGAAATTGTTTTACAATAACTATAATTCAACATTACGATTATTTTAAGAATGTTTATGTTAAATAATTACTATGTAAAACTAAAAAAATTTATAAAATTAAAAATTGTCTTTCAAAACCTGTAGTTGTATGTGCAACTTTACTCAACGACTGATGTACCGACTGTTAGCTCAGTTGAGGATTCAAATGCAAGTGTTCAATAATAACGCCAGTTTTGTGTGATTCCTACATTAAAATCAATATATTTAAATTTTACATACGCCAAGAATATGCCTTTCTTTAAAATATAATAAAAGTTTTAACATGATGGTAAATCTTTGTCAAATGTTGGTTAATCACTGGACCATTCAAGTAATTTGAGTTAATTTTGAATTGTACTAGATTTATTTGAGAAAATAATTCCAACCAACTTTTATCTGAAGAATTGTAATGGGTTTTGAGTCCATAGAAAGAATTGTACGAGCTTACTTTAGATGTTATAAAAGTTTTTACATTTGAGTACTTTCAAAGTACACTGGCATGGAAATTCTTCTGTAAATACTTCCAATATTTTATACACGACCGAGTTGTTTTAAAAATGTAGTTTTAAACTTTTAAAAACTATGTTAGTCAATACTTTTATTGATATAGTTTTAAATTAAAAACATCCATGTATGTTATTTATTAATAATAGTCTATACTATTGGTAAATAATTGATAGTTCAACAGAATAGTACAGATAATACTAACGTACATTCTTTTAAAGTGTGTAATTGTTGTCCAGCCAGTAACAATTGCTGCTGCCATTTTTATAACTACATCATGACTAGTTTATAACTATTAACTTTGGTTATTCATGGAAATAAAATAAACTAAACTAGGAAAATTAAGTATAAGAGTAACACATTTCAGTCATAGGAGCAATATTCTTCTTAATTTTTCTTAAATTGTGCTATAAGCATTACTAAGCACATTTACAAATATTAAATAGTAAATGGAATTATAACTACAAACTATATGGGACTTGGACATATGTTATGCCAATGAAGTCGTGCTCTATAGCTTATGGCACAGTTACTACAGTTATAAATGAAGTAGTGCTAATATTTTGTACATAGACGTGATAAACAACTTGACGTACATTACATCAGCACCATTTCCCTCCATCCACAGTACACGCCATGGACATGTGTATTCCATACACCTACCACAGTACACACCGGTGACAATTGTACTCCATCCAACTACAACAGAACACACCATGGACATGTGTACTCCATCCACCTACCACAGTACACACCGTTGATATGTGTACTCCATCCACCTACCACAGTACACACCGTTGACATGTATACTCCATCCACCTACCACAGTACACACCGGTGACATGTGTACTCCATCCACCTACCACAGTACACACCGTTGACATGTGTACTCCATCCACCTACCACAGTACACACTGTTGACATGTGTACTTCATCCACCTACCACAGTACACACCGTGACATATGTACTCCATCCACCTACCACAGTACACACCGTTGACATGTGTACTCCATCCACCTACCACAGTACACACTGTTGACATGTGTACTTCATCCACCTACCACAGTACACACCGGTGACATGTGTACTCCATCCACCTACCACAGTACACACCGGTGACATGTGTACTCCATCCACCTACCACAACACACCGGTGACATGTGTACTCCATCCACCTACCACAGTACACACCGTTGACATGTGTACTCCATCCACCTACCACAGTACACACCGGTGACATGTGTACTCCATCCACCTACCACAGTACACACCGTTGACATGTGTACTTCATCCACCTACTACAGTAAACACCGGTGACATGTGTACTTCAACCACCTACCACAGTACACACCGGTGACATGTGTACTTCAACCACTTACCACAGTACATACCGGTGACATGTGTACTCCATCCAACTACAACAGAACACACCGGTGACAGGTGTACTCCATCCACTTACCACAGTACACACCGGTGACATGTGTACTTCATCCACCTACCACAGTACACACCGGTGACATGTGTACTCCATACACCCACAACAGTACACACCGGTGACATGTGTACTCCATCCACTTACCACAGTACATACCGGTGACATGTGTACTTCATCCACCTACCACAGTACACACCAGTGACATGTGTACTCCATACACCTACCACAGTACACACTGGTCACATATGTACTGGTCCACAGTACACACCGGTGACATGTGCTCTCCATACACCTACCACAGTACACACCGGTGACATGTGTACTCCATACATCTACCACAGTACACATAGGTGACATGTGTTCTCCATACACCTACCACAGTACACACCGGTGACATGTGTACACCATTCAACTACAACAGAACACACCATGGACATGTGTACTTCATCCACCTACCACACCGGTGACATCTGTACTCCATACACCTACCACAGTACACACCGGTGACATGTGTACGCCATACACCTACCACAGTACACACCGGTGACATGTGTACTCCATACACCTACCACAGTACACACCGGTGACATGTGTTCTCCATACACCTACCACATTACACACCGGTGACATGTGTAGTCCATACACCTACCACAGTACACACCGGTGACATCTGTACTCCATACACCTACCACAGTACACACCGGTGACATGTGTAGTCCATACACCTACCACAGTACACACCGGTGACATGTGTACTCCATACACCTACCACAGTACACACTGGTGACGTGTTCTCCATACACCTACCACAGTACACACCGGTGACATGTGTACTCCATACACCTACCACAAACCCTCTGACGGCGTATCCAGCCAGTTCCTGTAAAAGAATGCTATGATCAACAACGCCAAAGGCCTTACTAAGATTGCATAAAAGGCCTACAATGTGGCCGCCGGACTCAAGAGAGAGGTCAGTACACGCTTCATGGTTGATGCTACTGCAGAAGTTGTATCCAAGCTGGCTATCCGATATTATGTTGTTGTGTTTAAAAAAAGAATAGAGTCTGTTAAATGCCATTCTTGCAAAAACTTTAGCTATGATCGGAGCAATTGATATGGGTCTGTAGGCGTTAGGGCCTGTTTTACGTTTACACTAACTATTGTAAGTGAAACAAAATTGAATATTTTTTAAAATCATTAATTTATTCTGAGTATTATTGGACTTTGAGAATAAGTTACAACAACGTAGAGTATATAATTTTGACATTAGAACATATTATTGTTAATCCAGAATTTAAATTTTCAATAAGGGGATTTTGCCAGTTATGGCATCAAATTAATAAATGCAGGAAATCACTTTATTTAGTTTTGGCATGACTGATATTTATGAAAACATATTTTAGCATACATTAAAATTTGCTTTTGAAATATATCATAAACATTTAAGTTATTGTTTAGAACAGAATGTGGTAGTTTAGGAAGAAATATACGGATTTGGATAAATTGGATAAGTTAAACAATTAAGAAATAGAATACACTGAAATGGTGGGCAGTGAATATAGAATGGAGTAAAAACACAGTATGTAAGCTTATTGACAGGTGTCGATAAACAATTTCTGTTTAGACCAGAAAAACCGAAGATTTCAATTTCCCTGGAATCCTTTATCGGCACAATCTTATCGACGGATGAAATAAATTGGTTTCTAATATAAATATTGTTTGTATCACCTTATAAGCAAAATATTATTTTACATATTGGTAAACTTAAGCTGTACAAAATTATTGTGTATTTTTTTATAAAAAAATCATTAATTGTATTACTAAAAAGTTGAAAAATATAATTAAAAAGTAATAGATTGTTGAAATAATATTTCACATCATAAATGTAAATATCTAATAAAGTAGAAAAATTATATTTCTTGGTTGAATGCACAACATTATTGAACAATTGGAAAAGAGGCTTATATAGAGGATTTTCAACCAGCACCTAGCACTACTTTCACAATATTACTGTCCAATTGGACAACATATATAAATATTCTGTATATAAAGAATATAACAGATATATAAACAATATAAAATACAAATATATATATATATATATATATATATATACGTGTACAATCTAATACTGACTCAAAGTTTACTTTTTCATTCTAATTTTGACTCAGTGTTTACAATATCGACTCAGAGCTTACAATTTTGACTCATGCAATGGGAATCATATTTAAGGTGGCCATTTCCCAAATCGCCGAGTTAAATTGGCAAGAAATGAGTTGAGTTGACATTCTTACATATGAGACCCCGACACAACGTTGTACGTACTTTGAGGCGAATATGAATGATGATATGAGTGTAGGGTGAGTGTGAATGAGTGTAGTCTGGTTACTAACTGCATTCATCTGTTCCTCAGAAAGGGCAATTTATTAATAGCCCAACAATCTGGGTACCTAAGGGGCCCACAGTTTTACGTGGAATCCGAACCACGTAGTGTTGGTCTCATTTTCAGCTAATTGACAAGCCTGATACTCAGTTATCTCCCCACACAACATCCGTACACTGATTACCACCCAACATGGACAGCATAGACTTCTCTAGTGGTGTCTAGAAAACGGCTTCATGTGTTCTAGACACCATCAAATAAGGATAAAAAAACGTCTTATCAAATATAAGGATAAGAATGATCATGTTTCTGAAAAAAATATGAAAACAATGATCTCAACATTAAGAGTCCGCAGAGCTCCAGGCCATAGTGGTTTTAATCCCATAAGAACAATGTTATTTGCGAAACCATATATTTTCGTCATTTATTTTCCAAAAGCTGTGTATGAGGTGTCATTTTGAACATTTCCATTTGATGCACTGGGTTTGCTTTTTATAATTTGAATACAAACGCATAGATTTGGAAAATGGGTGAAAATTAAAACTTCAAACTAAATATATTTTTTTCTATCAAACTAATTAGGAATTTGTAAATCAATTCCAACGTGCAATTTCATTCTTGATCATAAGCAATTTCTTTTGAAAAATTCAGTTAAAAAATAACTGTTTAATTTGGACAGGCGTGATCGTATATCCAGTTCAAAAATAACATTGTTCATATGGGATTACAACCAAAATGACTGACGGCCTCTTCAGACTCTTAATATTGACTTTAGGCTATATAAATTAAATTATAACATATATTAAATACTTACTAAATATCAAACATAAAAAATAATTAATTGTGTATGTAACTGCAATCTCACATATGTACACTTTCACTAACAAGATAGTTGTTGTTCCTCACAAGACAGTTTTATAAATTATAATATGGAACACAAAATATTTACAAAACACTGAAGTATGGAATAGAAATGACTGTACCTTTAATTTTCTCTAATCAAAAATACAAAGCATTGAAAATCATAAACTGCAATAAATATTTAACCAATTGATAAGACCGACAAAACCTCCAAGACCTTCTGAGCTTTATCAATCGTATGACAGAACCGTGGAAAATTGGCATATCCTAAAAATAACTGTGCCAGACAGTGCCATTGATATTTTGAACTACGCCCTTAGGCCTTCAATCACGCACGTGCCACACGCATGTACTGACAGACTTTTATTTGTATTTCTTGACAAGTATTGTTTTCCACTACAATTAGTATTACACCAAATCTTCAATATATCATAGAAGAGTAGCCCTATATTTGAAATTATTCGTGTATGTATATCAGACAAAATTAATTTCTCTCAACTATTCTGCTCATTTTTTAACTTTGATCTTAAAAGTGGATTTCAATTTTGTTGTTTTTTTCTTTTTACAAAATTTACAGTACAAACTACAAAAGGTAATACTGTTCAAATTTCTATAGGAATTTAGGTTAACTAAGAATCAGGTGGACCTAAAGGTATGTATTTTGAATATCATTTGAAACTCAGCTAGTTATTTGAATAAATTTACTAAGAACAACAATTGAATGACGTGGAATGTGATATTTGGTAATAAGTGATTGAAATGTTGGCCAGCAGAACGAGAAGAAATCCACGATCAGTGCCCATAAGCAGTGGAAGGTGGTTTTGGTTTGGCTATAAAGAGATTTCTGTTTTAATCTACAATTATGTTTTTAGGTTGGTCTTTAAATATGGATGGGTCTATATAAGTTGCGAGAGTAGTAAGTTGGAACAAATAGTTCATAGAATGACCACTTGGCTCGTACGAATCAGCGATTAGGGGGCTAAAACGTGCTTTCGTATTTCAACTGTACGGTTCGTGTTTATAATTGTAATGAGGTACAATAAGTGCTATTTAATCTAGTGGACCATAAGTTGATTTTTGGGGTTTTTTAATTTAAAATAGTCAATAATGACATTTTAAGTGTTGCATACTTCACTGACCAATTACTAAAAAAATCACAACTTTCAAAATCAGAAAATGGTTATGATCCACTAGAACAGCTCATCCCCTTCCCAAAGACACTTCAAGTGTAGTCATACGATCAATAATAAGGACCGACTCATTGAACTATAAACCCATGTTTTTGGGCGTTTTTCGTGAAGGGAAACAGCCGCCTTAATGTATAAATATTGTTTAATCGTAACCAAGAAACGATACCTTAACTTTTACAAAGTTCTTGTAGAATGTAAAACACGCAAAACATACGTTATCTCCTATTTGTAGTACCTAATAATACAACAAAAAATTTTAACATTTATAATATTATGAATGAAGGCTGATTTTAATTAATGACAAATAATTTTTGTCATATTAATAATTTGAAAGATAATAAAGATAAAAATGATATTTTTATTTGTATTGGAGAGTAATCTGCATCAGACACCAATAGGTTACATGTTCATTTGGCAAAATATAACCTTAGATGATAAAACGCAGTCACTCAGGCATGAGTTAGGAAATAAATTAT
Source organism: Stictocephala bisonia (assembly GCA_035578905.1). Lineage (NCBI taxonomy): Eukaryota > Metazoa > Arthropoda > Insecta > Hemiptera > Membracidae > Stictocephala > Stictocephala bisonia. The sequence continues at coordinate 26,009 of JAQJVL010004339.1, read as the reverse complement.
AATATATCTAGTACGGAATCGTACTTTGACAACAACATTGAAATGTATGTTATTTCCTATTAACTCAATTCCGCTATCCCTTACCTCAACAGCTAGTACACAGTGTGCATTATAATATCAAATAGGTATTTAATTCTAAAGTTAGTTCTTTGCTCCAGACAATTACAATAAATGACATTGCTACAGTAAACAAATGACTTTAAAAAAAAACCTCGCACATAACACAACTTTATACTTCATGCAGCTACCGAAACATAATTTTATGTCTACTCGTATAAATTGCTTGAAATAGATTACTGGAGTTTGTATTATTTGGATGTTGTGGGCGATTTGTTTCGTTGACTTATTTTAGGCTTATTCGTTGTTTCTGATGTTAGAGTAGTATACATCGGTGGATGTATCATGTAAAAGTTGCGTCCGATGCTTGCTCCCCTCCCCCGCTGTTCTCAGCTATTATCTTATTAGCAGTTTGTTTTCTGTCTTCCTTTGTTGTTGTCAGCTAAATATCAACTTCATCCTGATCTGGTTTAGTGATTAGCACATTTACAGCGGCCGACCGGCGTACCGGTCACTAGGTCATTGTATTGTACACGCTGAGTTGGACTGGTAATATCTTAAATGAATTTAAGCAATACTATTATTCAGCTCTTTTAAAAACTGAATAAACAAGGAATAGTAAAATACATTGTAGATCGAGTATTTCAACAGCTGTAAATGATTTATTACTTACCCAGCATATTCGTATGTTCTAAATTTTTAAGTGTAAGAGAAAACACAGTAAAATTTATGTTATATCAAAGATGTTTATCATACATTTATAAAAACATTCATTCAATGCTGGCAAATTTGGAGGGCCAATGGTCGAGTGGTGTAGGCTGTCAGGATTTTGTTTCTAGGTTAGAGATAGCGCTGGTTCAAATCCTGTCCTGTACTGTTAGTTTTGTGGTGTTAGTCTTTAATGTTCACCTTGTACTACACGGGTTCTGCCCCTTCCTTACTCTGTCTGATAAGTTCACCACAAAGATCATATAGTCTATGTTATATGGGCATTGTAAGATTGAAAATTAGATCGGTCTTGCTTGAAAAAATAATATTTTACTACAGTTTAAATTAGCTAACCTCATATTAAATTTGAATATTATAAAGCATTTGATAGTAAAAAATCAAGTGAATAGATTTAAGTGAGGGAAATATTAGGCTGATATGTTCATGTGTCGACAACCGAAACTTACTGATTAAGACGCAGATAAAGACCTAATGAAGAATAAAAAATGAATATAAAATGAACATAAAGCTATCTTACATCTCCCATTAATAGCCCAGTCCAAGATGTGCATAATTGCGCCTCCACAGTCCAACATAATATAAGCTAATATTTTCAAACCACGTCCTAGACGAAGATTCTGTTGTTGACTCATTTTAGCACTCCAGCAAGTAGGATTTAAAACTGTAGTAATGAAAAAGCTGACTTTTTACACCATGGATATACATTGCTATACATAACAAAATCTCCTTGAACATATCCATGTAACCTAATAATACAAAACATAAGCAGGAAGTTAAGAAAGTGAATGTTGGAAAGAACAAAATCAGGAGTTTTTGATTTCGGTTTGGCAATATTTTACCAAATATTAAACCGTTTGTGCGTGTATTTTCAATTTATCTTATTGACACTGTATGGTATCTTATGGACCTGTATATGTGGGTAGGTGGAAGGGCCTGAAGGGCCTGTAAAGACGTACATGTGGGTGGGTGGAGGTCCGTCAAGATGTACATGTAAATGGGTAAGGGCCCGTTAAGACGGGCATGTGGGTGGGTGCCAGGTTCCGACAGACCTACTTGTGGGTGGGAGGTACTTAAAAGTGTACATATGTGTGGGTAGGAGGGCCCATCAAGACTTACATTAGGTAGGAGGGAGGGCCCGTTAAGAAGTACACTTAGTTTACGTAAATAGAAAAAAATAAATATTTCAGCATGATCACGAGGTAAGGCCTTGGATCATTTTACTTACTTGATAAACTCTTGGATGGTGCTTCAGATGTGGCTAGTGTTTTCTCTTAGAAGTTGTGAATTTAAATGTGGCTGGTGCTACCTCTTAGGGGGTGTGAATTGAAATGTGGCTGGTTCTACCTCTTAGGGAGTGTGAATTTCGAGTCACTCATTTGGCACTGTCGTTTCTCTTAATGTCTCCTGTGGCCATGCTGGTCGGTCAACGAATGATTATCCAGAATTGTGAGGAAATATTATTAGAAAAAAAAAACGTTTAGTAATAGGGTGAATTTTTAGAATACGTATGTTTTTTTAGTAAAATCTATTATAAAAAAGTCTTAATCATTAATAAGCGCTACTTCATTGTAAAATGGCTGAAAACAGCCTACTGTTGGCGCAGAAATGTGTACTCTAGTTATATGGTTGTTAACTAAGAAACTAAGAGACCTAATACAAATCCGCCATTGTTTTCCTCCTCGTTTAATTGAATGTTATGAAGTTTGTATTTTTAAATATTATTTTTATATCGTCCTAGTTGGAACAAAAAAGTACCAGAATTTTAACTAGTTTTTACTGTGCGTCAACTTAACACTATTACTACTAAAAAAATCATTATTATTTCCCATTTATATTTTAATACGTGGTTGACAAAAAGGTTTTCTATAAATGTTATAAATTTCAGAATTTCAACTTTTGAAGAAAAAAAATTGTTACCAATTTCCTGAAACAACATTTACTTGAATTCATGAAACTCACACACGTTTCAGTAGCGATAAGATAAGTAGTAGTATGTCAAACAACAATGTTTTGTTGGTGCCACCGTAAACTCCGGGCGGAGCAGGCTGCGACCTTATGTCACAAACAAAGGAGGATGGCTAGTCCTGTCAGTCAGCTGAGCGACAGGCCTAAATGTGCTTTAATTTACTTTAAACTGACTTCAGTATCATTATTGAATCATATTTATGAGTGATTAAATGTCTGAACACCACTGTTGTATACTTCACAGTGAAATAGTAAAACGTATTATACTTAGCATTGCTAAGGTAGTCAGTAATTTTGAGTATCCTGGAAGTAAAATACCGTTAAATGTTGCATTCCGGGCTACAATTCTAATTATGATGGAGCCAGACTTAAATAAATATTTAGATATCCGTTGAATGGCGATTTAAGACTAAAAACGGATTAGATATATTCATCGGGACGATATTTAATTAAATCCAAATCTTATCATTTGTGGGGACTATTTCCTTTGATATAGTAATTAGCGAATATTTAGTAAAAGAATTGGATAATAAACTTTGACCTGTAACGTTCCAAACTTGGAAGATTGCTCTCTTCATGCTATATATAAAATCCAGTTACATATCACGGGTTTTAGAAAAAAAAAAAAAAAATCCAGAACAATAGTAAAAAACGATTGTATCTTGTTTGTTAAAAAACAAATAAAATGTCCGTACTTCTGATTTTTTCTTGATTAAATACCAAACATTAAACATTTAATACCAAAGCCATTGTTAAAATTCAATTTATCACAAAAGTCATTTATTGAATAATCACAATTAAGTTTCAATACAAGAAAGAATTATATAATTATGTATTCAACGTAAAAATTTATATTTCAGTGTATGTTACACCTTCAGACCTTTTTGGATATCATGTGTAGAAATAACGATAAAGCGTCAACTGATGTTGGACAAGAATGTGCGAATGCTAAACATTCAATGGTCTATCTCAACATGTAAGAGTTGAAATGTGGCTGTTAAAGTTTGGGAATGCAAGGGTGCTCTTGTTTGATTTGAGAAGGCGAGGAGGCACTAATACAGACTGGGAAGGCAAGAGCTCTAGTATAGTTGGGAAAGGCAAGTGCTCTAGTATAGTTTAGTAAGGCGAGGGGCTCTAGTTTAGTTTGCGAGGACAGGGGATTTTGGAATAGTTTTGTTAGTTAAGGGGGCTCTAGTATAGTTTGGGAAGGCAATGGGAATCTAGTATAGATTGGAAGGCAAGGGGGCTCTAGTATAGTTTAGGAAGACAACGGGGCTCGGCTCTAGTATAGATGGGGAGGCAAGGAGCTCTTGTATAGATGTGAAGTCAAGGGGCTATAGAGTTGGGGAGGGCAAGGGAGCCCTAGTATAGTTTGGGACAGCAAGTGCTCTATTTTAGTTTAGTAAGGCTAGGGAGTTATAGTATAGGTGGGAAGAACAAGGGGGCTCTAGTATAGTTTTTGGAGTGAAGGGGTATGGCAGGGGGCACTGGTATAGTTGAGGAGAGAAAGCTGGTACTAGTATAGTTTTATATGACAAGGGGACTCTAGTATAGTTTGATATGACAAGGGGGCTCTAGTATAGTTGGAGAAACAGGTGAGTTCTAGTACAGTTGGGGAGGACGAGTTGGTAATAGTATAGTTTAGTATGGCAAGGGGCACTAGTATAGTAGAGGAGTGAAAACTGGTACTAGTATAGTATGGTATGACAAGGGGGCTCTAGTATAGTTGGGGAAACAAGGGAGTTCTAGTATAGTTGGGGAAAAAAGAGAGTTTTAGTATAGTTCGGGAAGACGAGTTGGTACTAGTATAGTTTGGTATGGCAAGGGGACTCTAGTATAGTTGGGGAAACAAGGGGGTTCTAGTATAGTTCTGGAAGATGAGTTGGTACTAGTATAGTTTGGTATTGCAAGGGGCACTAGTATAGTTGGGCAAACAAGGGATTTCTAATATATTTCGGGAAGACGAGTTGGTAATAGTATTGTTTGGTATGTCAAGGGGGCTCTAGTATAGTTGGGGAAACAAGGGAGTTCTAGAATAGTTGGGGAGGATGAGTTGGTAATAGTATAGTTTTGTATGGCAAGGGGGCCCTATTATATTTGGGAAAAAAATGGGAGTTTTAGTTTAGTTCGGGAAGACGAGTTGCTACTAGTATATTTGGGGAGGGCAAGTTGGTACTGGTATAGTTTGGTATGGCAAGGGGCACTAGTATATTTGGAGAGGGCAAGGTGGTACTGGTATAATTTGGTATGGCAAGGGGCACTAGTATATTTGGGGAGGGCAAGTGAGTACTGGTATAGTTTGCTATGGCAAGGGGCACTAGTATATTTGGGGAGGGCAATAACCTGTAGGGAATATTGATTCAAGTATTATGCTAAGCCTTTCTAAATCAGTGAATTGCATAATGCCATTTTAGATGTTCAGTGTCTTGAGCATTTAATATTTTAAATTAGACCTCCACTTTAAGAGAAACCCTATTTTTCTTGTCTGAAATGAAATAAATGTAACTTTACATCATACTCATGATAAAACATACGTAACCAGGTTACTTTCTTAGTCGAGGAAGCTATATAGTGCAATTGCATACAAAATAATTTGATAAACACTATTTGGTAATGTATCCGAGAAACATTAAAAAAAATAATTTGAGTTTTTTGTTCATCACATCTTATCAGTCATATTTTGAATGGATAAGCCTGTCCATATGAATCGATATTATATATGTCTGGTCAAAATACCAGTACTGTATTTCTAATTGAAAAATGATGTATAATATTTATTGTGAATTTTTAATACATCAATTCGATTTGTTCATAAAATTGCATTGTTAATAAAACCATTACTGCATTAGAACTTTAACGGTAAAATTATCTCACAATGTAATACATATGTGAGGGTCAGGTTAGTGAACAGCTATTTATATTATATACTATACTATTTTACCTGTATTTCTTACGATGGCACAAACGTTCATCCTTGTTAAATTCGTCCTTAAAACAACAACGTAAATTGATTTTTGTTATGACGAACATTTTTTAATATGGGTAACAAATATGAAATTAAAATAAGATCAAACACAATTATTTAGTTTATTCTATATTAGGGCATCAAACATATAAAACGAGAGGACATATTGTTAAATGTATAAATTCATTACATATTAACACAAGATATAACAAATATTATTTTTTATCATAGTTCATACAAACAACATGTCAATTATGGAATTTCCAACTTTCACTCAACACAAGTTTTCATATCATGATATTCCATTTTTTATTGTAAATGAGTATAATTTAAAAGTCAGTAATAATTATGTATGGTGTAAAATATATTAACATACATTTTAATACCAATATTTCTTGCCAGTGCATGAGAAATAGTCTGATTTAAAACAATAAAATATATAAATACACATTGAAAAATAGTAATTCTAATTTATTACAGTAATAAGAATACAAACAATTATACAATTTTGAAAAACTTTCAACATGTATTAAAAAACTAAAAAACTATAAATTAAATTGTTTAATATTTGTTGCTTATCAATAAGTAAGACACAATGTAAAGTGAACAATAAAAAAAGGCCTATTTTATAAAATGTGAAAAATAAAAATACCCTTATTTAAGAAATCTACCTCATTTCAATCAAATTTCAATACAAGAGGAAAGCAACAATGCAGATGCTAACACAAACACACTCAAACACCTTAAGTCACATTAATCATTCCCCAGATGTTGCTATATTTCCCATGTACATTGCCTATAAACAGGTTATATTAATGTCTCACTAGTTTTATTCTTTTGGTCCGCTAAACAAGAGTTTAATTTACTATATTTGTGTATGTGCAATCCATTTATATTAGTAGTCACTTTTTCATAATATTACTTAATCCAAAATATCCATCTCATTAGTTTTATTCAAAAGTCTGTTTATTTGTCGAAGTTTCAACTAAAGCATGTAAAATGAACCAAATATTCTATAATCATTTAGCTTTATAAATATATTTTATAGCTTTAGCCTTATATTGTATTGACCTAAAACATACGTGTAAAAAACATTTCTTATCTGTGAAATATTGTCTTAAAATGTGAATTGTATACAATGTAACGTTAGTATGAATATTTATATTTACCTGAATAATAATAACAGAGAACAAAACAGCAAACACCAAAAATTAGATTGTATATGATCGTAACAAATATATATACTGTATATATATTTTTTATTTTAATACAAACATAAAACCATTGTTTAGGCATAGAAATACATGAGCATTTCAGTGATCCTCATAGTGTCTTAAAGTGCAATTGCGAAAGGAATTTTAATCTATATTTTAAATACTATACTATCATTATCAACATCATTAACATGTTATCCTTATCATAAAATACAGCCTAACATACAATAAAACATAGCTCATTGTCCTGCAGGCCTGTTTGTATGATGCCCGTTGGTCTACTTCATTATTTTGTATGATTTTCATATATGAAAAAAAACCATGTGGTCCATAATACCACAGGCCCAGTGGACCACTTTGATGTAGTCCTGCAGGCCTGTTGATATGATGCCCATTGGTCTATTCCATTATTTTGTATTATTTTCATAAATGAAAAAAACCATGTGGTCCATAATACCACAGGCCCAGTGGACCACTTTGATGTAGTCCTGCAGGCCTGTTGATATGATGCCCATTGGTCTATTCCATTATTTTGTATTATTTTCATAAATTAAAAAAACCATGTGGTCCATAATACCACAGGCCCAGTGGACCACTTTGATGTAGTCCTGCAGGCCTGTTGGTATGATGCCAGTTGGCCTACTTCATTATTTTGTATTATTTTCATATATGAAAAAACCATGTGGTCCATAATACCACAGGCCCAGTGGACCACTTTGATGTAGTCCTGCAGGCCTGTTGGTATGAAGCCCGTTGGTCTATTCCATTATTTTGTATTACTTTCATATATGAAAAAAACCATGTGGTCTATAATACCACAGGCCCAGTGGACCACTTTGATGTAATCCTGCAGGCCTGTTGATATGATGCCCGTTGGTCCATTCCATTATTTTGTATTATTTTCATATATGAAAAAAACCATGTGGTCCATAATACCACAGGCCCAGTGGACCACTTTGATGTAGTCCTGCAGGCCTGTTGATATGATGCACGTTGGTATATTCCATTATTTTGAATTATTTTCATATATGAAAAAAAGCATGTGGTCCATAATACCACAGGCCCAGTGGACCACTTTGATGTAGTCCTGCAGGCCTGTTGATATGATGCACGTTGGTCTATTCCATTATTTTGTATTATTTTCATATATGAAAAAACCATGTAGTCCATAATACCACAGGCCCAGTGGACCACTTTGATGTAGTCCTGCAGGCCTGTTGATATGATGCACATTGGTCTATTCCATTATTTTGTATTACTTTCATATATGAAAAAAAACCATGTAGTCCATAATACCACAGGCCTAGTGGACCACTTTGATGTAGCCCTGCAGGCCTGTTGGTATGCAGTCCTTTGTTTGGCTTAGAAAATACTACGGTAGAACCTTTGATTTGGTTAGAATATCATTTCTGTCTGGAGATGGATACCATGTTGGATCTTCATCCGTGTCATCAATTGATTCATCCTGAAAATCATACATCTAATTACCATATGACTTCCAATACAACGTTAATATTAAAATAAAACTTTTGTAACAATATAAATCATTAGCATAAAGAAGAAAGTATCATTGCGTAATATGACATATCTCTTTCGTCAGCAAACATGTTGTATTTTAACTTTGAAAAACGTTATTTTGTTTCATAAAACATACAATAACATTTAATAAAAATTTAATTCCAGATAATTTAGATTTTAATATAAATATTTTTAAGGAATACTGTTTGGTAGCATACGTACAGCTAAATAAATATAATAACAAAATTAAATCCATTCAATAAAAACCCAACAAAATAGTGGTATATGACATTGATGATTGATATTTGAAGATTAAGCACATCTACTTTGGCGGTAAAGAAGTATATAAAACGTGCATAAGAAAAAGGGCCCATCTATTATTACAAGACAAACCAATTTTTAATATCAAATAGAGTATTGTAGTTAAATTGAAATTGCTTTTCATAAAACGACTTCTATTGTAATTCAATTGATTTTTTTGTTTTTTTTTTGTTATCGAAATGTGTATGAAGACCATTTTTTACAATTGACCATTATACTATTTATTAAAATTTAACATCAAGAAAAGAATATATAAATATCTCCATTCAATAATATGAAATTAAAATAATAAGAAACCCTAACACAACGCTCTATGTAGCACCTGCCATAGTCAAATTTATGTTCAATTAACTTTACCTAGTTAAGTTTACATTAAGTTTACCTAGAATCAAACTCCAAGATAGAATCATATTAGGAGTGATTTTGTACTCAGTTTACTTTTGAATGAATATATCTGGAGAATATGTGGACATTAAAACATTACACGTTTGAATATATGTTACATTAAGGTTAAGTGTTTATATTATACAGGCTACGCATCTCTTTTGACAAGTGACATATGTTATTGTAATTAAAAAAAACTATATAATTAAATTAATTTATTTTTGTATTCAATGAGACCTTTCGTTTCCAAATAGTCCTACATCATCAGACTTTCTTTGTCAGCAAAGGCCTCATTAAATAAAAAATTATATTAATATAATTATGAAGTTTATTTTTTCAAATCATAGTATTTTCAATAAGAAGAGCTCTCAAATATGAACATATGTGGTTGTTTAAGGTTTATGTAATGTTAGCCAAAGAGACTAGAACGTGTTAGTTGTTGTTAGTCGTAGGTTTGGCTTACTTTTGTTTGGCTTAAATTTACGAGATATTACAATTTGAAAATACAGGTCATAAATGATACATAAACTAGTTAAATGGGTTGTTTAACTTTCCTTACGCTCATTTAACGTTAGTTATGGAAAAAATAAATTAGAAATATAGTTATAACGATCGCAGTAAACCGGCCTCTGGTTTAATATTTCTACAATACAACTTTGTTTAAAAGCAAATTTTTGTTTTGTAATTTGAAAACTATGTCTTTAAAATTTGTTGTATCAATTTTTTTATTTTTATAAAATGTATAACTTACTTACGTTAAGTTATTTACTGTCTTATCAGTCTATGGGATACAATTTTATATATTGTTATTTGCTTAAATTACTTGGCATCTTATTTCTCGAAGATAATATGAATAAGAATAAATCATTCTTTACACCTAATTATGAATAGTCTTCACCCCAGGGTTAATAATGTTTTTAAATTATTAACATAACATTATTTAGTAATTATTATATGTGTTTCAATATAAAATGTCATTGTTGTTTGTGGAAATGTACACTTTTCTTATACAATCCATACCAACTGGCTAAAAAACTGATATGCTATGCATATAATGTGAAACTAGGAACTCGTCTTAAATCCAAATTATGTCAGTGACAGCTAAGAGGAAGTAAGAGATTTTTTATGGTGTTGCCTGATGATGGGGAAGGTGCAATTAATATTTTACTATTGATAATATTGTTATTTGACATACAATACAAAGTTTTGTCTTTTGCGATGGCTTATAGTTTTGAATGTTTTGGTGTACTGTTTTATTATTATCACTATTCAAATTGTTTACTTATATGTTAATGCTTAAACGATTTACTTGTTTCAAAGTAAGATTGACTGGATAGTTTTATTTTTTCATCTCAGATCTTTTGGGTATTTCTGCATAAGCACAGACAGTGATAAGCACGTATAGGAATTGGGCGTGTGAAACATATGCGCTGTCTGATCCCGTGGTAGTCGGCGTCTACCGGAGATAATGTTCTGCTAGATCCTCAGAGAAACAAGTATTGTTTTCTTTACACAACAAAAAACCTTTAAATATAAATATTTTTGTTTGAAGATAAAAGAACTTTTTTATAGCTGAATAATACATTATCATTATTGTTCTTTAATATGGACAGTATTTATTTATTTCAATAACAAAAATCATTTTGGCAAAATATGGCCACTCAGTTTATTGATCCTCCTAGAATCATAAATTATAATTTTTTAAATAAAATGCCATAACGTTAAAATAATTGAATATTACATTTTGGTCACTATCAAAGTTTCTTCTATCTTTCTCATGCTTTACAAATTAATTATTTAAAATATTAAAATTTTTAAAAGTAACGATTCAAATTTTTTTCTAACATAGGTATTAATATGGAATATTTAAATTTCAGTTCATAAACAAAGAAATAAATTGAATAAACCTAAACGTTTCACCAATTGAATAGTAAAATGATTTAATGTTTTAGCAAAAATTGAATCTTTCTTACATGATCTCAACCATACTGTAAATACATACAGTAGGAATTCCAAAATTACATGTAGCTCTTGCCATAATGTCTATAATTATTATTTTTTATTACTGGATCAATTAAGACCTCGTGATAATCCAGTTAACTAAACCAATAAATATATATATATATATATATATATATATATACATATATACAGTATATAAATGAAAATTGATAACATTAACAACCGGTATGTCTTCAAATATATTTTTATTTTAAAGAAAAAAGTACATGTTAGATTTCTTAACCATTGATAAATACAATTAATTAAAATACTAAAATGTATGACATGCAAGGTCATACTTATTAGGCTATAAAATTTAGCAAATAGCCTGTACCATTGTTAAAATACCTTGCTAAGATTTTCTATCGCTATAATAGATAATTAAAAAAAACACTTTCAATGTAGATAAATCAGCAGTAATAATAATGTTCATACAAATTATCAATTTTAGCCTTTGAAAAATGTAGACTCCTTATTTTTCATGGAGTAAAAGTATTAATATTTATAATGTTATTTATAATGCGTTTATAAAAATTATTAGTCTATTTTTGTTTTAAAATACATGTTTATTAGTGCAGAACTTACTATTCGATTTGTTTATGTTTGAACATAACGTAATTAACAATTGTATATAACCTATATTTAAGTTACCTTTAGTTTTCAGTTTTTACCTCAATATTAAATATAGAGAAGCAGATCAGGATTTATAGGCAGCTCCAGAATTTTGTTATATTTTGGTAAGAAAAATTATTTCAAATTAACTTATTAACAATAAAGATATAATTGTATAATTATATTAAACTTTAGGACTCATAATTTACTTTATAATGTTTTACTAAAATATTAACATGAATTACTTACCTCCCTGGGGATAGTCAATGTTGCTAGTTCACATAGTCGTTTTCCTCTGGAAAAACTCATTTTTAAACTATCACAAAACGCAACAAGAAACTGTTCCACGTGGTGTCGCGAAATGTTCGCAGAGTGAGGTGCGAGACGTGGCGAACACGTGAACTGGCAGACGCTGACTGACGACTGACGGAGCTTGGTATTTGAGAGTGCTGACAAGTAAATCACAAAAATAAAGTAGGCGTAAATATTTTTTAACTTCGAACAAATCCATGTTAACTCTGCCTGGTTTTAATTCCCCATTCTGACATTAAACATACATATCTAAATATATGGTTAATGTCAGGCTGTACTTTATAATATTTTGTATGACTATAAAATTAGACAGTAATAATTTTAGTAACATTAATATTAAGGCAATCACTTCTGTTTATGATGGCATTTGATAATAAATACCTTAAGTTAAACAAATACTAATATTTATAAATATTCAACTTCCTATGCCATTTACGACTCAATAATCTTAAAAGACGTTCAATCAACTTGGTATTCGGGACAAAGGCTAAAAACTACAATAAAATAGGTACATGCTGGATCACTAGTTATCGGAGTCAGTTGGGATTTTTACTTGTCCTCTTATTTACGCCTATTCCTGCTGACAGGGCATATGGAATTTAAAAAATTGTAGAATTTGATTCTTTTCCATTACCTCCAACATCCTTTCCCAGCCTTTTGATATTTTTTTTCTCTGTAGCTTTTATATCGGTTCTCTTTTTAACTGCTGTTTTCATGTCGCTTAAGTTTTTTTTTTTTAACTGGCACTTGTTTTCCACTCAGCTTTCCAAATTCTTCTATAACTGATTCCCAAAATAACTTCTTTGCTACTATAACGGATGGAATTTGAGATTCTCCATTAATATCGGATACTGTTTTATTGGCTGTACAAGATCTCTGTCTAGCTACTTATCTCCGACGTCGTATCTAAGAAATCTTCATCGGACGACACCAGGAGCCACGATTTTCCTAAACGTATACAATAATATCTAATCTAAGTGTTTTCAAGAGCAACTTACTTAAACAGACAGGAACACACGGATGCTTACTACACAAATTTGGAACTATAACGAGCTTCCAGCTATTTGAACATCAAATCTGTACGGCATGCTAGCAATTGCTAGATGTTCGGAAATGCTACTGCTAGAGCTATTGCTAACTTAGCAATAGCTAACAACATTCCGGACGGGCCTTTGCTCGATCTAAGCCAAAAATAAAAAACACATTCATATGGTTTTTAGCTTTTGCTAAAACTAGTTAAATCGATACATTTTGCTAGTTTTATTCATCTCACCCAATAGCCTTGGTAGTGTTAGTCAATCCAAGCAACTACCCAAGTTTTAAGTATCATAGAACTGAGAAGATAGTAATATTAAAATAGAGTTATACTATAGTTAAGTAGTATAACCACCGCGTGCCAACTCCGTCGTCACTCGCTGCGCTCGTGAGGTAATCTTGGCCTACGGCCTCACCTGGGAACTCTACCTTTAGCTCCTTAGAGGAATTCGGCCTTTGGTCTCGTAAATGTACCTAAGTTTATCACGTGGAGCTAGCTAAGATGATAACAGGTGATTACGATAGAATATACCACAAAAATGTATATGACACCTTTTGTACAGAATTTAATTGTTAATTTGAATGTTTCATTAGGTGTTATACAAACTAAATATTACAGCTCTGCGTTTTATCATTAGTCATTTGGAATTTTTTTTGATTTTTTGGTTATGAAAAGTGCAAAATCTAATTGTATAGCATTTTATTTACAGAAAATTTGAAGCTAAATAGTATGTAAGGTTTTAAGTTTATGCCTTCATTTAAACGTACTTAAATAGGAGAAACTCTTTTAAAAAATCACATGTTTTCGACAAAACTTAACTTTACCGACTTTTTGTGAGGAAACTATAGTATGTACTACAAAAATGTACATAACACATTTTTTACAGAATTAATATAGTAATTTGAATATTCATTAGATGGTATTTAAACTAATTATTACAGCTTCAGTAAAACAAAAACTTCAACTATGCAAATAGGACAGCAGTTTCATGTCAGCCATTTTGAATATTTTCTAGGTTATGAAAAGTAAAGTAAATAATCAAAGTTTATAGCAGTTTGATAAAGTATTAAAGGTAAATAGTCTGTACGGGTTTAAGTTTCTAGCACCTTTTAATTAGCTTAAATGGGAAGAAAGCAAAAAATGCTTTGCTCAATAAGGAAACCATAATTGCAAAGGAAAACTATGAAAAGACTAACAGAGAAGTTAATAAAGTATTACGAGCAGCAAAGAGAAAATTTATCAAAGAACAGTTGGAGAAAGCGGAAAAAGATAGCAATAAGTGTAACACCAAAGACTTTTTTGATTTTATTAGATTTTTTAAAAATGGACGTAAGGTAAAATCTATAGGAGTAAAAGATAAAGAGGGCCATGTTATTTGTAATCAAAAAGAGATTTTAAATATATGGAAAAACTATTTTGAAGAGCTCTTAAACAGTAGAACTCTAAATTTGAGCAATGAAGAAGAACAGTACCAAAACGTTCAACCAAGAATTAACACCCCTACTATGGAAGAAGTCGATTATGTAGTAAAATCTCTAAAAAACAATAGAGCTCCAGGAGAGGACAATATTCCAGCAGAACTACTCAAAGCAGGTGGAAGAAAACTAATCGAAAAACTACATGAATTAATTTTGAATATCTGGGAAACAGAAAAAATTCCTGAGGAATGGAAAGCTGCAGTAGTCGTCCCAATTTATAAAAAAGGAGATAAGCTAGACTGCAATAACTATAGAGGAATATCACTAATAAGTTGTGCCTACAAAGTATTGTCCAAAATAATTAATAATAGAATAGTAGATTATGCAGAAGAAATTCTTGGAGATTATCAAGCTGGCTTCAGATCCCAAAGATCCACAACAGATCAAATATTCATCCTAAAACAAGTACTATCCAAATATTGGGAATTTAATAAGACAGCGCATATGCTATTTGTTGATTTTAGTAAAGCATATGACAGTATTAATAGAAAACAATTATGGAAATATATGCAACAACATGGCATACCAGAAAAGCTTATTACACTAGCAAAGCATTGCACAGAGGGGTCTAAATGCAAAGTAATCATTAATAACGAGTACACTCAAGAATTCATGGTCAACACTGGAGTAAGACAAGGAGATGGGCTCTCACCTTTGTTGTTCAATTTAGCTATAGAAGGAGCTTTAAAGGAAGTCAACCAACAACACCTCGGCCTTGAAGTAGGCAATAGAATGAATATTCTGGCTTATGCAGATGATGTAGTTCTCATGGCAGAAAGTGAAAATGATCTAAAAGAATTAATAAAAACCCTCATTAGAGAAGCCAAAAAAATAGGACTACTAATAAATACAGAAAAAACTAAATATTTAGTTGTTGGAAGAAACACAGCTCAAGTCCAAAATTCTTTAGTTGTTGGAACGTACTCCTTTAAAAAATGCACAGAATTTAAGTATCTAGGGGTAATCATTAATGAAAATAATACAGAGGAAACAGAAATTAATTCAAGAATCCTCAGTGGCAATAGGTGTTACTGGTCCCTTCAAAACCTCCTAAAAAGTACAATACTCTCTAAGAAAACAAAACTAAGAATATATAAAACAATGATACTTCCTGTTGTTATGTACGGATCGGAAACTTGGGTACTGTCCAAACAAATGGTAAGGAAATTAATAACCTTTGAAAACAAAGTTCTAAGGAGGATTTTTGGACCCATATTAGAAAATGGTACGTGGAGGATAAGAAAAAACCGAGAATTACGAGAACTCTATACAGACCCAGACATAATTGCAACAATTAAAAGTCAAAGACTAAGATGGGCAGGCCATGTTCACAGAAGAAACAGGAACTCCAATTTAAGAGCAGCTTTGGAAGATATACCAAGAGGAAGAAGACCTTTAGGACGACCAAGACTTCGCTGGTGGGACCAAGTCCAAAAAGACATGAGACACATAAGAGCTACAGAGGACATGATGGATGACCGACAAAGATGGCGTCAAGCTGTTGGTGAGGCCAAAAACCAACTTGGGTTTGAGTGGCCAGCTAGGTAAGGTAAGGTAAATGGGAAGAACCATTAAAAAAAAAATACATTTTTTCAACAAAACTCAAGTTTATTAATATTTTCTGAGGAGTTTCCTCTGGTATTTTGTGGTACATACATAGTTTATAGTATGTACCACAAAATTATATATAACACCTTTTGTGCAAAATTTAATTGTTAATTTAAATATTTAATTTGGCGTTATATTAACTAAAAATTACAGTTTCAGTAAAACAAAAACTTAAACTCTGCAAAAAGGTCGGCGTTTTCACGTCTGCCATTTTGAATTTTTTCTAAGTTATGAAAAGTGAAAATTCAAATTTCATGTTAGTTTTGATAACAAATTAGTAAAAGTACTAACCAACATTTTCTGAGGAAACTATAGTGTGTACCACAAAATTTGCAGGGTTTAAGTTCTTAAATTATCGTAATAAGGCAATAAAATACGAAAACCTACGGTAACGAAAATCTAATTTTTTGAATGAAAAGTGAACTTTAATGATTCCCACAATTGTGGGATATTTAATTACAAATCTGGAGTATACTATCAGATTTGCTCTACAATTAATGATTTCCCCACAATCAAACCGTAAGTAAACCTCTGCATATAATTCAAAATTGTGCGTCCACCGTTTTGATTTTTTGGGGGGTTAAAAATTCAAAATGTATAGTTTTCGGAATTTTCCCGTCGGTTGCTCAGTAAAATCTACAAGTGTGCAAAATTTCAAATTTCTAGCTCATCTGGAAGTGGGTTAGAATTTGTATACGTAAGTGAGTGAATGAGTCAGTCAGTTACACATGCGGCTTTATATATATATGAGACTAAGTGGCACCCATGCACGCTAGCCATGCCAACCCCGTCACTCGCTACGCTCGTGAGGTGAGCTTGGCCTGTGGCCTCGCCTGAGAATTCTACTGTTATCCCCTTTGTGGAACTCGGCCTGCGGCCTCGCCAAGACCCTTTTTCATTCCTGTATTTTTTCAAGAGGGATCTCGGCCTACAACCTCGAGGGGTAAAGTTCGGCCTGCGGCCTCACCAAGCACTCAGCTACAGTTCCATTAGTGGATTTTGGCATGTCGCCTCGTGACGAACATTGGCTTACGGCCTCGCCAGGGTTTTTAAGCAGTACGACCATGAATTTTGGTTTTTGGGTCAGTGGAGCTCATAAATATAGTCTTTTTAAAATCTGATGGTATATTATTAATTAATATAAGAACACCTTTAATTTTATACCCCACTTGAGTGTATTAATTTATCGTTACAAAATTTATAATTTTGGACTATTGAGCATAATTTTTATATAGGTGGAGTGGCTAAGCTCTTAAACGCTGTCTTTTCCTAAATATAATGTTATTATGTGATTTATGAGATAAATAGCTATAGAAAGGCCCCACTTGGCCTTTTTAATTTACCATTAAGCTAGTTATTTTTTTTTAACTTTTTGTTTTGGAGGCATATTCCCCAAATATTTTGGCCTATACCAAATATAATGGTATATTTAGTTTCAGGAGATAAATACCTTTAATTTGGTACCCCACATTATTTTAAAACTTTTCTCTTTCAATAATATCAGTTTTTAGGCCCCCGATACCCAAAATATTAAAGTTTTTAAGCTGAAATTCATATATAAAGAGCGTGTTTGTTACGCATGTGGAACTGCAAAGGTTTGAAGTTTTTACTCTAACTTTTTCTCAAGTTAGGTTATAAAACCTACTCTTTTGTGCTTTAACCCTAAAGTTATTAAATATAAATAAAAATAATGTTTGCTTAACAATACGCGTATTAATAATATTTTAAGCGGCATAATATTGTTCCACAATAAAATTACTGATCAAATTATGATGTAAGGTAGTTACCCAAATTACTAACCATTAGTTACTCAACAGAGTTTTATAAACAACCAAAACAAATAATAATTTTTTTTAATTAATTGATGCTTATGTTTACGGGTTACACTAATATTTCACCAGTAGTGTAACTATTCGTTGATCACTCAGACTAATGGAAGAGCAAGAGGCCATGCGAAACGCAATAATCAAGCGCTAAACCAAAAATATAATGTAAGGTGGTCCGAGACTCCGAGTTGGCGAAGATAACAAATGGCATGATGTCATTGTGCGATAAGACCAGCAGAGTAGAAGTACAGTGTCTGGCGCGCCCTCTCGACACCGAGCCAGGAGTGCTTACGGTGCGTACACACGATACCCCACAATATGCCAAACATACTGACGGGACTTACACACTTTGACTTTCCCATAAAAAGCAGTTTCTAAGTCTAAAATATCTGAAAATGTTGTAAAATATTATGATGGATTTATGTAAATTGACGTCTTAGACAGCTTGTTTGTGAAACTCATCTCAAAATACCACGTGGAATTACCATTACCACTGTACGTGTATGTGTGGGATGGTGGTCCATTACCACTGTACGTGTAATGGTGGGCGGGTAGGTCCGTTACCCCTGCTATACTTGTCTGTTTTGATGAGTGTGTCCATTACCACTGTACGTGCAATGGTGGATGCGTGGGTCATTACCACTGTATGTGATGGGTGGGCGGGTTGGTCCATTACCAGTGTACGTGTATGGGTGGGCGGGTGGGTCCATTACCACTGTACGTATATGAGTGGGCGAGTGGGTCAATACCACTGTACGTGTAATGGTGGGTGGGTGGGTCGATACCACTGCACATGTATGGGTTGGCGGGTTGGTTCATCACCATTGTACGTGTATGGGTAGGTAGGTGCATCAATACAACTGCACGTGTTTAGGTTGATGGGTGGGTCAATACCACCGTACGTGTAAGGTTGGGAGGTGGGTCAATACAACTGCACTTCTATTGGTGAGTGGTTGGGTCAATACCACTGTACGTGTATGGGCGGGAAAGTGGGTCAATACCACTGTACGTGTATGGGTGAGTGGGCGGATTCATACCACTGCAAGTGAATGGGTGGACGGGTGAGTCAATACCACTGTACGTGTATGGGTGAGAGGACAGGTTAATTCTAATGAATGTGTATTGGTGGGCGAGTGGGTTAATATCACTGTACTTGTATAGGTGGGTGGGTGGGCGTCCCCTAGTATGTTTGTATTACATGATTAACAGGTCTGAGGTATATCACTCTGGTGCATTGTATATTCCAGTCCGAATGAACTATGACCGCAGGTAACGTAAAACGATTGTAAACTCGTACAAATATAGATCAACGTAGGTTAATTCTTTATTCATCATTTTTTTTATTCTGGATTTTATCCATTACCAACTATACGTGTATAGGTGAGCTGTTGTGTTATTACCCCTGTACTTGTATGTTTTGGTGGGTGTGTCCATTACCACTGTACGTGTATGAGTGGGATGGTGGTCCATTTCCACTGTACGTGTATATGTGGGCGGGTGGTTCCATTACCATTGTACGTATATGATTGAGATGGTGGTCAATTACCACTGTATCTGTATGGGTGGGCGGGTAGGCCCGTTACCACTGTACTTTTATGTTTTGGTGGGTGTGTTCATTACCACTGTAAGTGTATGAGTAGGATGGTGGTCCATTACCACTGTATCTGTATGGGTAGGCGGGTGGGTCCATTACCACTGTAATTGTATTTTTTGATGGGTGTGTCCATTACCATTGTACGTGTATGAGTGGGATGGTGGTCCATTACCACTGTATGTGTAGGGGGGGGGGTTGGGTCCATTACCGCTGTACGTGTATGAGTGGGATGATGGTCCATTACCACTGTATGTTTATAGGTGGGTGGGTGGGTCCATTACCACTGTACGTGTATGAGTAGGATGTTGTTACATTGCCTCTGTAAGTGTATGGGTAGGCGGGTAGGTCTGTTACTACTGTACTTGTATGTTTTGGTGAGTGTGTCCATTACCACTGTACGTGTGTGAGTGGGATGGTGGTCCATTACCACTATACTTGTATGTTTTGGTGGGTGTGTTCATTACCACTGTATGTGTATGAGTGGGATGGTGGTCCATTACCACTGTATCTGTATTTCCATTACAACTGTACTTGTATTTTTTGGGGGGTGTGTCCATTACCACTGTACGTGTATGAGTGGGATGGTGGTCCATTACCACTGTATGTTTATAGGTGGGCGGGTGGGTCCATGACCACTTTACGTGTATAAGTAGGATGGTGTTACATTACCTCTGTAAGTGTATGGGTGGGCGGGTAGATCTGTTACCACTGTACTTGTATGTTTTGGTGAGTGTGTCCATTACCACTGTACGTGTATGAGTGGGATGGTGCTCCATTACCACTATACTTGTATGTTTTGGTGGGTGTGTTCATTACCACTGTATGTGTATGAGTGGGATGGTGGTCCATTACCACTGTATCTGTATTTCCATTACAACTGTACTTGTATTTTTTGGGGGGTGTGTCTATTACCATTGTACGTGTATAAGTGGGATGGTGGTCCATTACCACTGTATGTGATTGGTGGGTGAGTGGGTACATAACCACAGTACGTGTATGAGTGGGTTGGTGGTCCATTACCACTGTATGTTTATAGGTGGGCGGGTGGGCCCATTACCACTGTAAGTGTATGAGTAGGATGGTGGTACATAACCTCTGTAAGTATATGGGTGGGCGGGTAGGTCTGTTACTACTTTACTTGTATGTTTTGGTGGGTGTGTCCATTACCACTGTACGTGTATGAGTGGGTTGGTGGTCCATTACCACTATACTTGGATGTTTTGGTGGGTGTGTTCATTACCATTGTACGTGTATGAGTGGGATGGTGGTCCATTACCACTGTATGTGTATGTGTGGGCGGGTGGGTCCATTATCACTGCACTTGTATGTTTTGGTAAGTGTGTCCATTACCACTGTACGTGTATGGGTGGGATGGTGGTCCATTACCACTGTACGTGTATAGGTAGGCGGGTGGGTCCATTACCACTGCACTTGTATGTTTTGGTAAGTGTGTCCATTACCACTGTACGTGTATGGGTGGGATGGTGGTGCATTACCACCGTACGTGTATGGCTAGGCGGGTGGGTCCATTACGACTGCACTTGTATGTTTTGGTGAGTGTGTCCATTACCACTGTACGTGTATGAGTGGGATGGTGGTCCATAACAACTATACTTGTATGTTTTGGTGGGTGTTTTCATTACCACTGTATGTGTATGAGTGGGATGGTGGTCCATTACCACTGTATGTTTATTGGTGGGCGGGTGTGCCCATTTCCACTGTAAGTGTATGAGTTGGATGGTGGTACATAACCTCTGTAAGTATATGGGTGGGCGGGTAGGTCTGTTACTACTGTACTTGTATGTTTTGGTGGGTGTGTCCATTACCACTGTACGTGTATGAGTGGGTTGGTTGTCCATTACCACTATACTTGGATGTTTTGGTGGGTGTGTTCATTACCATTGTACGTGTATGAGTGGGATGGTGGTCCATTACCACTGTATGTGTATGTGTGGGCGGCTGGGTCCATTACCACTGCACTTGTATGTTTTGGTAAGTGTGTCCATTACCACTGTACGTGTATGGGTGGGATGGTGGTCCATTACCACTGTACGTGTATGGCTAGGCGGGTGGGTCCATTACGACTGCACTTGTATGTTTTGGTAAGTGTGTCCATTACCACTGTACGTGTATGAATGGGATGATGGTCCATTACCACTGTATGTGTATGGGTGGGATGGTGGTCCATTACCACTGTACGTGTATGGGTAGGTGGGTGGGTCAATACCACTTTACGTTTATGGGTGGATCAATCTTACTGTACGTGTATCGGTGGGAAGGTGGGTCAATACCACCGTACGTTTATGGGTGGGTGGGTGGGTCAAAAACCACTGTACGTGTACTGGTGGACGCTAGGGTAATTACCACTGTATGTGTATGGGAGGGCGGGTAGGTCCGTTACCACTGTTGTACTTGTATGTTTTAGTGAGTGTGTCCATTACCACTGTACGTGTATGGGTGGGATGGTGGTCTATTACCACTGTACGTGTATGGGTGGGCGGGTGGGTCAATACCACCGTACGTTTATGAGTGGGCGGGTGGGTCAATACCAACGTACGTGTACTGGTGGACGCTAGGGTCATTACCACTGTATGTGTATGGGAGGGCGGGTAGGTCCGTTACCACTGTTGTACTTGTATGTTTTAGTGAGTGTGTCCATTACCACTGTACGTGTATGAGTGGGATGGTGGTCCATTACCAATGGGAGGGTGGGTCAATACCACCGTACGTTTATGGGTGGGCGGGTGGGTCAATACCACTGTACGTGTACTGGTGGACGCTAGGGTCATTACCACTGTATGTGATGGGTAGGTGGGTTGGTCCATTTCCAGAGTACTTGTATTTTTTGGTGGGTGTGCCCATTACCACTGTACGTGTATGAGTGGGATGGTGGTCCATTAACACTGTATGTTTATGGGTGGGTGGTCGAGCCCATTACCACTGTACGTGTATGAGTAGAATGGTGGTCCATTACCACTGTAAGTGTATGGGTGGGCGGGAAGGTCTGTTACCACTGTACTTGTATGTTTTGGTGAGTGTGTCCATTTTCACTGTACGTGTATAAGTGGGATGGTGGTCCATTACCACTATACTTGTATGTTTTGGTGGGTGTGTTCATTACCATTGTACGTGTATGAGTGGGATGGTGGTCCATTACCACTGTACGTGTATAGGTGGGCGGTGGGTTCATTATCATTGCACTTGTATGTTTTGGTAAGTGTGTCTATTACCACTGTGCGTGTATGAGTGGGATGGTGGTCCATTACCACTGTATGTGTATGGGTGGGCGGGTAGGTCCGTTACGACTGCACTTGTATGTTTTGATGGGTGTGTTCATTACCATTGTTTGTGTTTGAATGGGATGGTGGTCCATTACCACTGTATGTGTATGGGTGGGCGAGTAGGTCCATTACCACTATACTTATATATTGTGGTGGGTATGTTCATTACCATTATACATGTATGTGTGAGATGGTGGTCCATTACCACTGTACATGTATGGATGGGTGGGTGGGTCCATTACCACTGCACTTGTATGTTTTGGCAAGTGTGCTCATTACCATTGTACGTGTATGTGTGGGATGGTGGTCCATTACCACTGAATGTGTATGGGTGGGCGGGTAGGTCCGTTACCACTGCTGTACTTGTAAGTTTTGGTGAGTGTGTCCATTACCACTGTACGTGTATGGGTGGTCGTCAGTGTCCTTCATTACTGTACGTATATGAGTGGGCGAGTGGGTTAATACCACTGTACGTGTAATGGTGGACGCTTGGGTCATTACCACTGTGTGTGATGGGTGGGCGGGCTGGTCCATTACCACTGAACGTGTATAGGTGAGCGGGTGGGTCCATTACCACTGTACGTATATGAGTGGACTAGTTGGTCAATACCACTGTACGTGTAATGGTGGGCGTGTGGGTAAATACCACTGTATGGGATGGTTGGGCGGGTTAGTACATCACCATTGTACGTGTATGGGTATTTAGGTGGATCAATACCACTGCACGTGTTTGGGTTGGTGGGTGGGTCAATACCACTCTACGTCTAAGGTTGGGGGGTGGGTCAATACAACTGCATTTCTATGGGTGTGTGGTTGGGTCAATACCACTGTGTGTGTATGGATGGGTGGGTAGGTCAATACCACTGCACATGTATGGGTGGGCGGGTTGAAAATGCAACTGTTCGTATATGGGTGGGTAAGTGGGTTAATACCACTGCATGTGTAAGGGTGAGTGGGTGGGTTAATTCCATTGTACGTGTATGGGTGGGTGTATTGTCTATTATAATTTTGTGTTTTATTCAGCAAGAGTTGAGAGTGAAGCTTCACCCACTGCTGGTGTGACGTAAGCGTTAGGCCGATTCATAGGCGTTAACATGTTGCTGTAGTGAAGAACTATCCTTTCTAGACTATAAATTAGACTGAATGCTGACTGGAGATGCCAATGAATAATTCTCGTTAAAAATCAGAAGTCCACGTGACCCTCCTCTTTGTATTGGCCGGCACCATTGTGACAGCGACAGTCCAGGCGGAGCCTCACTCTGATCTCTCACCGGACATACAGATGAATTGACGAAGAATCATCGTCCTCAGAAGAAGCTTTTTAAAGCCCCTTGGGCCGGAATGGTAATTCTGAACAACTACTATAACAAAGGATTATCATATATTTATATAACAAATTTTGAAATAATACTGAATTTTCGCTGAGCAAGACTACTGACATGCAATATTTTCCACTTTTGAAATGTGATGCAAAAATGGCTTCCGACCAACTAACAGGAAAATCCATACTTTACCAGTAAACCTCATATGCCTTATCTAACGACATATTTTTGTTTATTATATAATTCACATAGGCCGATACATTTTAACAATGATTTGGCAATGGGACTGCCACAATTTACATTGAATCGTACCAAAATGGCCATAAAACATGTCTAACGTCTCATTGGCATGACATTTGGAATAAATAATTTTACAGTATTTTATTATACCTGTCTAACATTCATCTCACATTTTGACGACCTATCGTCATCAAACGAACTAGATATTCTTCAGTCCAGGACCAAGAGTACATGAATGATATAATGTACGTAGTACGTAGCGGGTTTATGTCTCTTATTCTGTGTGTACAATGACATTATTACGTAATGGATGTACATAACGTAAAAAGTACATAGAATGTTTACATTACATTCTGTGTACAACGACAATATTTTTAGAACTACTAGTAATGATTTAGTAATATGAAGTACTTAGTTTTTAACGCATGAAAGTTCAATGTGAGGTAAATATTTCTTCCTTAAAATATTCTTTTGTTATTACTTAATAGTACTATCGTACTACTGTCCTAGTTTATTATTGAATTCACTATTGAAATTATAAACATGAACATTTATTAAGATGAATAATTTATATGCATGTTTTACACAACTGCACTATTTTTAACTCATTTCGTACACTAGCAAACCAATTCTGACTCATTTAATCGTGAGACACCAATTTCGACTCAGACGGACTGAGTCAAAATTAGCATGAAACATACGTGAGTCAAAATTGGTGCAGCGGCTTAATTATATATATATATATATATATATATAGATAATATCTATATATTAAGAAGCTATTTTGGTTTACGAAGTGAAAATATAGGTGTTCTATGTAAACCTAACTACGAAAATTCACAGCTTCTCTTATCGAGGTTCTTTGTAGACCTAACTACGAATATTCACAGCTTTTCTTATTGACATTCTTTGTAAACCTAACTACGAACATTCACAGCTTCTCTTATCGAGGTTCTATGTAAACCTAACTACGGACATTCACAGCTTCTCCTATCGAGGTTCTTTGTAAACCTAACTACGAACATTCACAGCTTCTCTTATCGAGGTTCTTTGTAGACATAACTACAAACATTCAAAACTTCTCTTATCGAGGTTCTATGTAAACCTAACTACGAATTCACAACTTCTCTTATCGAGTTTCTTTGTAGACCTAACTACGAATATTCACATCTTCTCTTATCGAGGTTCTATGTAAACCTAAATACGAACATTCACAGCTTCTCTTATCGAGGTTCTTTGTAGACCTAAATACGAACATTCACAACTTCTCTTATCAAGGTTCTATGTAAACCTAACTACGAATTCACAACTTCTCTTATCGAGTTTCTTTGTAGACCTAACTACGAATATTCACAGCTTCTCTTATCGAGGTTCTATGTAAACCTAAATACGAACATTCACAGCTTCTCTTATCGAGTTTCTTTGTAGACCTAACTACGAATATTCACAGCTTCTCTTATCGAGGTTCTATGTAAACCTAACTACGAATTCACAACTTCTCTTATCGAGTTTCTTTGTAGACCTAACTACGAATATTCACAGCTTC